>JAODXP020000032.1:914772-954772 GCA_027497455.2 Sardinella longiceps
CTACGTGCATGCGCGAGAGTTTCAAGTTGTGTAACTGTGTCTGCATGTGAGCCTGTGTCTATGCTAGCTGTGTGTGGGTGTGTTAAGTGTGTGTGTGTGTGTGTCTCAAAGTGTGCGTTGAGTGTGTTTAAAGATCCCACAGAGGTAGCTGATAAGACAGAGGGAATAGAGGAAGCCTCCCATACACAGCACAATCCCTGCAGTAGAGTAGAGCAGAGTAGAGAGGACAAAGTCAATATTGACAGACTGACGCGTCCTCTCCCTCTCTGCCGGTAGCTCTAGCGTCAGCTCAACGCCCTGCTTTTTCCACCTTTCCTCTCCTCTCCTCTCCTCTCCTCTCCTCTCCTCTCCTCTCCTCTCCTCTCCTCCACTCTTCCCTCCATTCCACTCCTCTCCTCTCTCTGCCTGAGGGGAAACTACGACCAGGCAAGGCAAAATAGTTCTGGGGCAAAAAATCTACTTTGTTAATTCATGAATATGAGTGTGTGTGTGTGTGTGTGTGTGTGTGTGTGTGTGTGTGTGTGTGTGTGTGTGTGTTTGCGTGTGTGTGTGTGTTTATGTTTATAAGTGAGAGTGTGAGAGCAAGAGAGAGAGAGAGTCTGAGAGACGTCTGCCTGTGTGTGTGTGTGTGTGTGTGTGTGTGTGTGTGTGTGTGTGTGTGTGTGCGTGTGTGTGTGTGTGTGTGTGTGTGTTTATGTTTATAAGTGAGAGTGTGAGAGCAAGAGAGAGAGAGAGAGGACAGAGACGTCCGCCCGTGTGTGTGTGTGTGTGTGTGTGTGAATGTGTGTGTGTACCTGCGTGCGTGCTTGTGTGCACACAAACAGGAGCATTAAGGTACTGACTGTAGCCAGATGCTCTCTATTGTCCACGCGCTCCAGGAATGCCCAGCACTGCAAGAGCAGATAAGACAAGGCCTAGCTCCTGCTCCTGCGGTCGCTCTCTCTCTCTCTCCCGAGCCTCTGTTTGTGTCAACACACAAGCGTTGCCGTGCCGACAGAACAACCGAGTGCACTTTGAACCTCTCACCTGTACTCCAATTCTTTTTCTTTCTTTCTTTTTTGGCTTATTGTTGTTATGCCGCTGACCTGACACACACCCTGAGCGAATGGAGCCTCGCTGAGGTGAATTAGCACGCAACAGTGGCACCACCGTGGTGATTCGATGGACTTCGGACCGAGGATGTGCCCGAATCGTTGGGTCCACAGGTCAGGAATTAGAACTTGCGTCGCTTAACGACAGGGATGTAGTAGTGGCTAAACACAAGTAAATGCAGTTTACCCACTTCCCAAATTTTGGAAATAGAGTTAAACGATCTCTTATTTTACCACACTGCTTACTGTAACGGCTAACAACAGCACTGTGAAAATAGAAATACATGTATCACCTTTCCAGTTGCGGCTGCAAGTGCAATGAATAAGATTTTGATGGAAGGAGACGATCAAAGAGGCCAAATTCTCTCAGCATGAAACAATCCTCTGCTCATCACTTCTCCGCTTGTTACTCCGCACCCAATAAACAAAGCGCTCAATTACATAGTAATTGAAGTTGTAATAAACATGAGCCACATGCAGGGATAAGTAAAGATTTGCACAATGCCCCATGGTCTATTAGTCCCTTTAAAAAAAAAAGAAAAAGAAAGAAAAAAAACACACACACACATAAAAAAAAAAAAAAATCTTTCTCAGCTGTGCAAGCCATGTTGGCCCTGCCTCGACCACCACAATTACTGGTTTATTTGATTTCCTCTGCAACCATGCTCTGGACAATGGAGAAATCCATAGTTGCGGCAGAAGAGGGCGGAGGAGGTGGTGAAGAAGAGGCTAAGAGGTTTCTCGGCGCTCTCGCTTTTTTTTACATTTTTTTTTTGTATTTTATTGTTGTTCTTTTAGTCAGGCCACTGAGCCAGGGAGCGATGAGGAGACAAACTCGTCTAGCCGAATCCTCCTTTCGACGCCACAAGGCTCCAGACTGGACAATATACTGAGACCCTGCCAGGAAAGAAGAGGACTAGTGCCCAGCTGATTCAGAGAAGAATTCCCTGGGAGAGAGAGAGAGAGAGAGAGAGAGAGAGAGAGAGAGAGAGAGATTCTCACCAGTTTCTTACCAGTGCAATAGCTTTAGAGGGTGGAACACAGCAAAAAGAAATAAATACTGCAGAAAGAAAGAAAGAAAGAAAGAAAGAAAGAAAGAATCACACAGACACAGAGAGTGGAGGAGGTCAAAGTGAGTCAGTGAAAGAGAGAAAGAGAGAGAGAGAGATAGCCGATATTCTCACCAATTTTTTTACAATAGCTTTAGAGGGTGGAACACAGCAAAAATAAATAAAAAGAAAGAAAGAAAGAAAGAAAGAAAGAAAGAAAGAGAGAGAGAGTGGAGGAGGTCAGGGTGAGTCAGTGAAAGAGAGAGAGAGAGAGAGAGAGAGAGAGAGAGAGAGAGAGAGAGAGAGAGAGAGAGAGAGTTTGAAGCATGATCGGAGGTCAAGTGCAGATACATGTGTGGCGTGAGCAAGCCAGAGTAATAAAACTAAGTGCAGAAATATGAGATTTGCATCATTAATTCCCTGTGACTGATGACAGCTAAAGCTGATTTGGGGTCAATTATCTCAACCAGACCCCTGCATCTGATTAAAAAATGAGATCCTCTCTCTCTCTCTCTCTTTCTTTCTTTCTCTCTCCTTTTTTTCTCCTTTCTATTTCCTTTCTCAATCCCTCAGAGCGTTTGGATATGCACATCGCACATCCTTTTTAATGCCTGTTTCGATGCCATGGTGTGACAGACCTGGTCTGCTTCCCTCTCCTCCCTTTCCCCTCCTTCTCTCCCTCCCTCGATTCCGCTCTACCCGCCCAACCCCATTAAAAGCGTCATTTGTATCCAAGCGGAGGAAGCTTTGCTCTCACGAGGTTATCAAATAGAGATGAGTTCTCCACCGAGCCTGTCACTGCGCATCAAAAAACCAAGAGCCGCACGCTCAAGGAGCGGCTTTAAAAATTTCAACAGTGTGCCCACACAACCCCACCACCCCCCACCCACACAGATATACACACACACACACACACACACACACACACACACACACATATACACACACACCAAACACTCCTCTCAACTGACTCCCCCCGTCACTATCTGTCAGTGACGGCTGTCATCCCTCAGGTTTGATAGACACAAAAGCATCAATCTGGCCCATTCACTGTGGCTTTCTCAAGCCCTATGACTCATAGACCACATATATCTCACCACTGGTACATTGCTTGATGTTATTTACCACTCTTTTCAACACTGCGGGACTATGTGTTTACATCAGCCTAGCCTGCCACTGCTGTGCCAATAGCATACCTTGTACCTTGGATGCTTAAAAACAGATATAAAAAAAAGAGAAAGGAGGGACCTTATATGACCTGGCTTTGTCTGACAAATCCAACCCCGCTCGCAATTCTTCATCCGGCGAGAACCCAAACATGCGCTCTCGGATCGTAATAAAAATTAATGCAGTGGTTTGCAGTTCGCTGAACAATGGAGATTTAATGCCAAATTAGGTGTATGACTCTGAACTACCTCTGGGTATTGTTCTGAAAACGCGACGTGCTTGTACTTCTTTGCCCACCCCTCCGGAGCAGTAAACTATCTTTTGCATTCGTAATAATCAGGTAAATTCATTGTCCAGGGATTTTGGAGTATGTCGAGGAAAAAACACGTCAGCGGTACTGCTGTAAAATCCAGACTTCCTTGCCGCTCCTTCTCACAGTCAAGAAATAGTGTGTGTGGTCACAAAAAAAATGCGGGAGGAAGTAAAAAAGAAAGAAAGAAAGAAAAAAAAAAATGCATAGCCTACAAAACAGTCCTACTTCATTTTTCCCCCTTATCCCTTGAACTCCATTAGCCAAAATTGATGTACATTGAGAAGATATTGCCACTCAGATTCTGGTCAATTTGCCAAACGGATTAAGTGTATCAAATCCATTTTGCTGAGTGCATTGAAGAAGTGTCAGAATGAGGCATTTTCAATTTAGCCCCCTGTACCCCCCTCACATTCTCTCTCTCTCTCTCTCTCTCTCTCTCTCTCTCTCTCTCTCTCTCTCTCTCTCTCTCTCTCACGTACACTTCCACGCACTAAGGGCCTTGGCTGTTGTACACGTTGCTTACCCAGCGAAAATCAGGCCGGACATGGATTTCATGTGTCCCCCCCATTAAATTACTCTGACACAATCCACATATTTGATTCACCACCATTTGGCAGAGCTGGAATGATTTGAGGTGTGTGTGTGCCTGTGTGCGTGTGTATGTGTGTGTGTGTGTGTGTGTGTGTGTGTGTGTGTGTGAAGGGGGTGTCTGGCCGCTGCCTGAAACACTTAGCCTTTGGTCCCATCACCCCCACAGAACCAGACCATGTCTTTCTCTGGGCCTCTTCCCTTCCTGATTTTTCCCTTATTTTTTTATTTTTTTTTATTTTGAACAAATTCTTATGAAGACGACAATGGCTGAAAAATGCAAGCATTAAATATTCATGGTAGGCAAGGAACTCTTCACCCGTGAAGCTAGATCCCCTCCTAGCTTTTGAGAAACTGAGAAACTTTTCGCAGACTTCTCGCTACACCCCCCCCCCCCTCCTCCTCCTCCTCCCCTTTCTCCCCCTCATTTCCCCCGAACCCGTTTTTACACCAGCGGGGCTTAGCTTAACAAAAGCTGCATTCATTGTCTGAGAAAGACCAGGCCCCTGCAAATCATTCAAAAAGTTGAGGGCCCTGCATGTATGTGTGTGCAAGATTTAACATTCCTAAAAAGTTATATATACTGCTGAATTATATGCACAAGAACATATAGATTGGGTGGTGGTGCTGGTGGTGCTGGTGGGGAAGTGGGGTCAGGGGACTATTTAGTTAAGAAAAGTACTTACATTTCCTCCCTGTATTGCAATGTAAGCACAGGTTCACCAGAAAATGCAGTTAATGAGTAATGATTAAGGTGTGTGTGTGACCAAGAGGAAACCGGCCGTTTGTAAGTGTTTGCCGCGTCCCGACCCTACTCTCACCCTGCCTCCGCCGAGCCAGTGATCACCGTAACTACTCTGTAACTACCCCAACGCCACTGATAAATTCCGCTCATTAATTTTGCACCCGAAGGACCCCTCTTATTTACCGACCAAAAACAATCACATCGGCAAGCGCTGGAGTAATGGGCAAAATAATTCATGTCCTTTTCCCACCAGATGAACAAAATAATAAAAACATTCACACACACACACACACACACACACACACACACACACACACACACACACACACAGGGTGTGTTATTAAATCCATAATGCAAATAAGGTTATTAAAAATGAAGGGAGAAACACTGTCCCTGGACATGTAGAAACAAGGCCGAAGCGTCCCTTCACTGCACAGAAAAACAAAAGAGAAAACAGGTAGGAACCGCATAGGGGCCTTGGGGAAGAAGAGAGACTTTTATAAATGCGTCCCACTGAGGACAACAAGTTGCGCTGCCCCTTGGGTGACTTGGCAAACTTGTCCGAGGGCCTTCCACTCTGCCTGTGAAGTTTATAAACAAAAGCATCTGCCTTGGAGCTCTGCTGTATGATCCACAAACCCTCTCCCTCACACACACACACACACACACACACACACACACACACTGCATTGATTGTGTCTGGATTAGTTTTTTAACACTGACTTCTTGTTGTTTTTATTGTTGTTGTGGGTTTGTTTTTTCCTCAATATCTCATCGCTCAGATGATGTCTACAATAAGAAAAAATGGACAGCCTCCGGCTCAATGAATTAACAAAAAGCTTGCACTTAATTGTGATCCCCTGCGTGTCAGGATCGCTCTCTTTTTTTCCTGTTGTACGAGATGCATCTCACCTATTCAACAGACTGCCGCGCAGGCAGATTAGGCATAACAGCAAGTCTTTTTACACAGCACATTTTTGTTATGATTTAAGAGACCACGCAACGCTCCACCAAACCTGCTCGCAATGAAAATTACATACAGCTTCTTATTCTAGCAAATTTGTTTGTGCAGTAAAAAAAAAAAAAAAAGCTCAGAAAGTGCTAGGAAAAGCAACACAGCAAAATCAGATCAGGAACAAATCCACAGCGTCTTAACATCCTCATAGTAATAGCTCCAAATCTCCAAGTGCTGCTGTTTGTTAACAAGGGAACTCCTCAGCACTGAACAGGCAAACCAAACTGCTGCAAAGGGTAGGCCTATGTATGATTTGTAATAACGACAACATTGCAACAACGTAACTCCAACTCCAGCGTTATGGACGTGATATATAGCGAGAGTATAGTGAGATATTAATTCATTTTTTTTAACAATTTCTTTTCTTTAAAGTTAAGTAGGCCTTCGTCAACTCTTAAAATATTATGAGATAATTCACCTCATAACAATACGATAGTTGGCGTTTTATCTGTGTTATGGATGTGACAAGATGATCTACTTTGCATGGAAATGGCCTGCTGCAAACAATCTGTATGGTGAGTCGGTTTATTGGGGTATGATAGGGAGGCCAGTCAATCCAGTGCAGCGATAGGCCCTAAGAATCCCTGAGATTTCCATATTTATGAAAATTAGAAGCACTTCTGGAAAAGAGTGGGAAGAAAAAAAACATGCGGCTTCAGTGGCATTCAGTTGTTCCCATTGTCGAACTGAATTGACTGGAGTCACACATTACCAGACCAACAGCTTGGCATCGGAGTTGCTTATGTTATTCTCTCGGAAATCAAGATGTAATCACTGGCTACTTTGATCCTTCAACAATTATTTGGGGGGTGGGGGGAAAGAGGGAGAGAGAGAGAGAGAGAGAGAGAGAGAGAGAGAGAGAGAGAGAGAGAGAGAGAGAGTTTGAGAAAATCAACTGCAAAGCAAATTATCTGAAGCATTCTTTCAGTCTTGGAAAGCTGCCAGTGCCTTTGAAGCTGCCGCTGGAGCCACAAGGAAGCCCACTCTATCCGCCGAGCAGCAACAATATCACCCTATTCCCTCCCAATTTGTGTTTACAACAAAAAAAAGCACAACAGTGAAGGGAAGAAGGAGAAGAAGAAGAAGAAGAAAAAAATCTCTAGTCAATATGGCTGCCTAATATCTTCATGGAGAGCCTGTCAAAAAATATCAAACAAATAAAGATCCCAGGACAAAAAAAGTAGCTCTTTTCTTTCCCCCGTCCTTTTGAGTCTGTAACAAGGCTCTAATCCTCTCTAATGATTTACAAAGTGACAAGTCAAACAGATTTACTGTGACAGATTGAAAAGAGCCCAACATAAATATAATTACCTCTCACGTGGTGTCTTAACACCAACCCCCGCCACCCACCCAGCCCCTTCCCTCTCAACAGCCGCACAATAGGATGTGTTCAGCAGCCGGCAGCAATAAGGGCTTCTTTTTTTTTTCAATTTGCTCATCAAGATCCGGCGACTCCAGTGGAACAGCACAAAATAAATGATTACAGGGTCTGTTAGCACTTAAAGTGGCAGGCCCTTGTTAGCCTTGCGGTTTAGCTTGCATTAGCGCATTAGCTTGCTGCCTTTCTTTTTTTTTCTGTCCACTTCCCCCCCCTTTTTTTCTGGTTCAGTGTTTGTGTAGCCGGCAATGGTCAGCCCTTGCTTGACATCGCGGCTGATGAACCGTGACCCACAAGCAATGGCGTGTGGTAATTCCTAAGGCACCAGCTGCGGCTAATAGCTAACTGTATGCTAATGGAGGAGTAGCTCTCGCCAGGGCAGATGCCCAGTAGGTTGGCTGCCAAGCACATGGTTTTTTAAGGCTGGGTGGGTGGTTGAAGGGTGGGTGGGAGAAGATCTTGTTGCAGCCGTCATGTTTTTCAATTAGAAACGCTCCCGTAATGATAAAATGGTGAGATCATTCATTCGGATGGTGGTCTGGCCTGATGCTTTCGCTCACTGGACTGCTGATACTGTACTGCTCACTGTACTGCTAAGGGTCAGGGAGGGTGGGGTTTAGCAACCAAGAGGCTTGCAGCAGAAACATGCCTTGCAAGTCCCTTTGGTAAAAAAAAAAACTCCTGCCTGCTTTCTGCTAAAGCACCCATATGCCACATGCCGATCTGACTCATGCTCAACCACATTCGACAGCCACCCCAAGCACCCCCCCAAAGTATGTCCCCTCTCAACCATTCACAAGAGACATCCCCCTAAAATAGCAACTATAGTGAATGTCATTTTTTCCTTGGTTTTCTTTTCTCTCTCTCTCTCTCTCTCTCTCTCTCTCTCTCTCTCTCCTCACAGAAGCTCTACGCTCCTCCTTCCGTGCAAACAAACCTTGATTGCCAGTAGGGTGGTTGGAATCATGAGGTCTTGAGCACGCTGCTAAAATATGTGCTGGCGGGGAGCAGAATGAGAAAGAGAGGCAATCTGGCTCGCAGCTGAGTTCGACTTTGACACGCCGTGAGACACAAGACACCCAAACTAGCTGCATAGCCACTTAAGGCAACAAATTTGACACAAGGCCAAACAGACACACACCAAAAGATGGCTTCTTACTTCTGCGACAATGCTCATTTGCCACTAGGATATATGATAGTCGTCATCCCATGCATTTATGAATGAGAGACCCTGTACTGCTTTTCTCCCCACGAACAGGTACTCAATCTTTTTACGCTTTACCAAATTATGGGCAAACCCCAGGCCAAAATACCTCATTACTTACTAGGTAAACAAGCTAGATGAGATTCGCAGATCTCAACCAGCACCCCTTCGAGTAAACACGCTAGGATGAGTCATGTCTTAAAATTTCTTAGAAAGAGCTCATGAAGCATCACCAGTGTATTTAAAATCAACTGACAAACACTGATTGTAAAAAACATGATTCCTAATATGCTTTAAAGGAGAACTCCGAGACAATGTACACAACGTTTCTTTATCTGCAGAGAAAGACAAAAGGACCATATGTCTGGTACTTTAGCAATGAATTAATGCGGGTATTGCATAGAGAATACTCCAGCCTGCCCTGATTAAAGAAACAGACCTCGCCTCGCGAGCCTCCACCTCCCCTTCCCCGCGACTGCTACAATACAGAAAACACAGATGCTACCTAAAAACACCAGATGCTGCCTACATGTGACACGTTGGGAGAGGATCACTAAACTGAGGGTGCTGTCAGTCTTGTTGGTGCCCACCCCCGAACATCCTGAACACACATATACACACACACACACACACACACACACACACACACACACAGTCACCCCACCCTATCCATACCCACAACAGCTCCAACCCCCAACAGTGCCAAGTGCCAAGTCCAGGTGCAAGAGACAGAGCCTGCCCCCTCCCCCCAACACGCCCACCCCCTTTCCCCAAAGACTGCCTTTGAAACTGGGTAGTGGCTATTTACCCAGGGGTCGGGGTTGGGGGGAAATGGGGGGGGGGGGGGGGGGTTGACTGGTGAGATTGGGATATGGTTGGGGGGTAGGGGTGTTGTGGGAGGGGGGGGTCACCGGATGGTGAGCAAGGAAGTGAACAGACAATGTTTACACAGCGGTTATTTAAAGTCCACTGGAAACGGCTCCTCCGGCCCCAAAATAGCAGAGCTGGCCGCTGCACTGCAATACTGCGTCCCTGTGTCTCTCTGCTCCAGAGTCTCAGCCACAGGCTCTCTCCCCCTACACCAAACCCCCAAGCCAACCACCAACCTCCCAGGCCACATATCACAGCTTTACACAAAGACCTAATAACACAGCAAGGAATAAAAACTAGAAAAACATGGCCACAGCACATTTCCATGCACAGAGATAGACACGCACACACAGACATTCACACAAACATCCAATATAAGACACACACATATACACCAATACACAGAGAGAGAGAGAGAGAGAGTCACACACCATACTACACAGACTAAAACACTACATACAATCACACACACACACTCACATACACACACACACACACACATACACACGCGCACCAACACACAATGTGCTGCTTTTGATTTATTACGCTCTATCTGGCACTGAAACTTCTATTACCGTCTTCGTTTTTTCCCCCGCAGCTGTCACCTCAGCATAGGGGTGGTGGGGGCTGATGCATGCCCTGCACCTGAGCTGCCACTGCTGTTAGTATAGTGCTGCTTCTGCTGCCGCTGCCGCTGCTGCTGCTGCAATACTACCATGGAATGATGTGTTGATGGTGTTCCATGGGAAATACTTAGCGCCAAAGGTTGACAGAAGCTCCCCGATGTAGACATGCGAGATGTATTGAGTTGCGTGTGGGTGGATTCATTAGAGTTTCATTGCTAGATGTGTATTGTAGACATTTGCGTCCATTGGATGGCTGTTTGAAGGTGGGCTATAGAATGTTGGTCCGTTTGCCACAAGTCCCTATGCCACTAGGTGGTTTGAATGCTAATTTCAATGGACATATTAACAATGCAGAGCTTAGGCCTTTTTAGTGTTGTGTCAATAGGTTTTTATCACATTGAATTAGTTGCTAATTCTAGGGCAATTTTGGACCTAAAAGAAGAAAATGCCATAGCATAGATGTCTATTTGGAAGCATCCTTGGGACTTGGGGTAACACAAACCTTGACAGTTGTACGAGATCATTTCTATGGCTGGATGAGTACTGGAGCAACCAATGACTGCTTCAGGACGATTTGTTTTTCAGCCCTCTGAAAATGGAGTCGCTTTGACAATACCACCATGGGTGTGATGTATGCGAGGAAATGGGTCCGGTACGGGTGAAAAAAAAAATAAAAATAAAAAATTATGTTGCAGCTAAAACATCACAACGCAGAGCTGAATGGGAGTCTGCGGTGACGGATGAAATGAAATCAGGATGGAAGTAGCATTTGCTCAAGACGCCGTGTCGAAGTCAAGCACCACAGGAACGATTTTGGCATACCGCACCTTCACATGATGGCAAGGCCTAGGGGTTGCTGGGGTAACAGATTACCCTTTTTTTTCTCCGCTTTCCCACTTTCACAGATTCATTGCAAACATTTTACTAGAGAGGGAGAGGGTGATTGAGGACGAATGACTGAGTGCAACACCACACAGAAAACACAGACAAAAACAAAAAAAAAAAAAGAGGAAGAATGGACTAAACATACGGCACAAGTCCAACAAGGCCAGAGTGGGCCTATGTGTTACATTGACCTTTTTTGAAAATGTATCCTTGTGCTGGACTTTTTTGGTTTTGTCTTGTTTTAAAAATAAATGCCGGTACTTTTTTTCAGCTCTGTTTTTCCCAAGCCTGTGGGTTAATAGTGAAAGTCAGAGGTTTTTTCGTTTCAAGAGGTGCTCAGAGAAAATGTCACCACTAGATGTGATGCCCCGTCCCCATCGGTCTGTATCAATGTTTCAGCTTTTAATTATTCAGCAGGTGGCTTTGAGCCGAGAGTGTCTCATATGAGTCCAAAAAAAAGTGGCTCCTTTCAAGACTTGAACTTTTGACTTGAGAGCTCCAGGATCTTGACGAGTGACCAGGATCAGAGGACAAAGGGCCTTCTTGAGTCAGAGCACCAACACAGGAAGAGCCTCGAGATAAAGATCCGCTCTCGCCCGAGAGGGCAGCAAAACGCACAACGATGACACGTGACATGATATGCAACACTTTCAAGCACATCACTGATTACATCCACAGACACACTGTGACAGACAGATAACTGACACACTTGCGCGCATGCACACACACACACACACACACACACACACACACACAAAGGTGCTTTTGCTGATCAATAACTCCAATAACTCACTTCCTTATGTCAAACTGCCTCCTGTTAGAAAAATATTTCCCCACAATGTGGAATTTCCCCTGGAAGGTGGCATTAGAAAGAACCGTCAAAACGAGCATGTCAGATTTTACACAAAGAGGAGAAGGAGAAGCAATGCTCTTTTCTACAGGACCAAAAATCACCTAAATATGCCTGTGGTGTTTAATTTATAACGAAGACACATTCATGGGGCTGGCTGGCTGGCTAGATGGATGTTATTTTGGATTCAGGGTTGGCCACTTACTCCAGGCACTGGGAACAACGCATTGTGACATCCTTCTCGTATGTTTTTCACCGGGTGTCAAATCAAACATGCATGAGCATAAGACTGCCGAGCTGCAATGGCGGCTGCTGCGGCACAGAAAGCACTTAGCACAGACACAAAGAGTGAAACCAGTGCCGAGGAGCAGCTTGATTTAACTGTTCACGGTCATCTGTTTCAGAGGGTGTTCACACAGGCCATGCCATTGACTGGCACTAGGTTTGAAGGGAAGTGACTATTTGGGGCACACAAGAATTAGACAGAATTTAGTTTTGTTTCAATTTAATTTGACTTAGTGTGATGATATTTTGGAATCGAAGAATACAGTTCTCTCACTATTATAATTTCATTTGAGTATATTACATTATAACAACACGTCCAAAATATAATAATGCTTTAAAATTAAAATTTTAGGCAAGACGAGACACATTTATTTCTATATCGCCCTTCATAAAGAATGTAACTCAATGTGCACTTGTTCATCTTTAAAGCAGAGCAGCTTCTACATCTTCTAGCTGTGTTCACACCTAGAGCCACTAAAGCAACAAGCAACTAAACTTGGGCAACTACAGCAACTAGAAAAAGGCAAAATTTGGTTAACTTTATGCATAAGTGTAAGTCAGCGTTGCTGTGTTGTTAAATGAATGTCAACAGGGATGTCATGGGCGATTAGAGCAGCTTGCACGATTAAAGGTATTTTAGGCTCAATGGTGTTTTTTGGCCCCAACGGCACCTTCCAGGCAGCACAGCCTAAAAGGCACTACCCTTACCCTATTCCTAACCCTAACCCCCTCAACCCTCATCCTAACCCTAAACTGAGTGGAATAGTGCCTTGAAGGCAGCGCTGCCTGGAAGGCACCGTTGAGGGCAAAAAACACCAAAGACCGTATTTTAGCAGCTACATTTTTAAGCAACAAACACAATTTTACAGCTTCAGTAGCTCTTGGTGTGAACACACAGTAACATCTTCCTCATCGCTCAACCATGTCCAAGCATCCATCAAACAGGCAGATGCAGATTCGACATCACCTCCCTGCTGCATCGCTGCATCATAAATGGGATTTTAATCAACAAAGGCCATTTAATAATATTATATTGCTTATTTCCCTGCCCGGGCACGGAGCCAGTGGAAATATTTGGACATGTTAATGATGTGCCAGTAACACCGAGGTGTCCCTGTGACCGAGCGCATGAGTTAGTCTCACCGTAGCAACATAAACAGCCAACATCAGGCCCCCATTGTTCAGCGCTAACAAGGCCAACGACGACGCGGGGTCAATCGTGTTCTCACCGCGCCTTGATCGTTAAGTCAAACTCCTGCAGGTCTCACTGATGAGGAAGAGCAAGAGAAGGAGGAAGAGGAGGAGGATACAGAGGAAAATGAAAATTCTGATTATGATGAAGGGGTGAAAGGGCAAAAAGAAGAAAGGGAAGAAGAGATGGAGTGAAAAAAGAAAAAGGCTTGGTGTTGGACTAAAGGGCTAAAGTGTTTCCATACCATCACGTCGTGCTCAGCCTCTTACAAAAGGGGGGAGAGATTAGATTAACTGAGATTAGACGCGAGTGGTGCTCCCAAAAAGAGCTAAAATAACAAACTTGATGCTTAGCTGAGGAGTCAACAGTGGGATTATGCGGAAAAGACATTTAAATCCCGCACTAATATCCACGATGGGCTTTTCTTACAATGGGACATGGGTGTTTCCGTAAGCTCACAATACGCGCAACCCCCCACCACCACCACCACCCCTACTCCCTCCACACTCCCCCTTATGTTACAACTCACACTTGGCTTTATCAAATATGTAACAGTGTGTGAAAGTGTGTGTCTGTGTAGTTGAAACAATAACAACTTAGAACTCACCACTCACACCTACAAAGTCTCAGACAAATTCAACATGAACACACACACACACACACACACACACACATACACACACATAGCCTAAAACCTGCCAGAAAGAACATCAAATAACAACAACTCTGGATTTTTGAACTGACATACCAAGATGGAGGCAAAAAAAAAAAAAAAACTATAACAGATGCTGGGTGTTTTTTGGCTCACAAAACACATATTTTTTTCCTCCTCCCCTCACCAAAACAAAATGAAAAGACATCCCACTTCACACACACACAAAATATTTCACTCCTGGAAGTGGAGTGAAGTGCGGGAGTGTTTGTCCTTGTTGCTGTTGCTGTTGTGGGCCTGCCTGCACATTGACTCTCTTACCTGCTCTGACTATGGTGCTGATTGTGTGCCTGAAGCCATGACTTCCATCTCTGCTACACCCACTGCTTCAGCGCAGCCAGAGAGAGAGAGAGAGAGAGAGAGAGAGAGAGAGAGAGAGAGGAGAGAGAGAGAGAGGAGAGGTTGCACGCTATAATATGATTAAATACTCTGTGGTCTGGCGCCAGCCTTGGCCACCCCCTCGTTATTTTTCCCTCCGTCTCTCTCCCTCTCTCTCTCTCTCTCTCTCTCTCTCTCTGTCTCTCTCTCTCACACACACACATACACATTCTCCCTCGCTCTTTTGCTTTCTCACACAGGTTGCTCACTCCCTCTTTCTATTTCTTTCTTTTCAGTCTCTCTTGCCTTCTTTGTCTCGCAGACGCACACTTTTTTTCTCTCTCTCTCTCTCTTACTCATTCTCTGCTTTTCTCTCTCTTTCACTCTCTCTCTCTCTCTCTCTCACTCTCCCTTTCTCAGTGTTCCCTGACATTCTCTTTTTCTCCCTGTCTGTCTCCATACCTCATAGTCATAGACTGACATTCTTTTTTTCTCTTCCTCCTCCTTCTTCTTCTTCTTTCCCTCCCTCCTTCTGTCTCTCTCTCTCTCTCTCTCTCTCTGTCACTTGCTCCCTCTCTCACCCTGTCTGTCTCCTCGTCCACATGCGCTTTCCGATCTCTGCTGCCATGAGACAAAAACAGCTACCATGAGAACAATTAAATCAATCTCTCTCTCTCTCTCTCTCTCTCTCTCTCTCTCTCTCTCTCTCTCTCTCTCTCTCTTACTCTCTCTCTCTTTCTCTCCTTTCCCCCCGAGTCACAGATCAGGTTCCTAACACAGACCAGGCAAGAAAGTGACAGGCATGATCTATGTTCTCATCCACCCATCCACCCACAAAACGACCCCACCACCACCCTCCACCCCCCGCCCTCCCTCCCTCCCTCCTTTCCCAAAACCCAGTCGCACCCCCCTACCCTGTCAACCCCCACTGCCCCAACCGTTTCGACAGCCCCCACCCCCAGACCGAGAGGAGGGGGGGGGAGCACAGGTGCTGGGCAGTTTGAGTGCATTCCCTGGCCCCTCTCCCTGGCCATACAGGGAACTAGAAGACTGACAACGCTCCTCGGGAGATCAGGAAGGCCAGGCGGTCAGGACGAAAAACCTCTTCAGCAGCAGAGCGACATCGTCTCTTTCAAACACAAGGTTAAAGGAGAAATCCTTCCAGTCCAATCAATCCATAGCCCTCTTGTTCAAACTCACTAAGTGCCGTAAGGTAGGAAAAGGAATAAAACAAATTGATACAACATAGGCTGAGCAGTGAACTGGTAACAAATAGGGCATAACAACTTACTTTCTGTTTCATTTCAATATGCCCAATTCAGCATTAGTAAACAGTTTGTTATTCGTTCTATGTAGCATCAAATTATCTTGTTCTTTTTCTTACAGACAGCATTCAGGTACCTTGAACAACGGGACTATTGACACCATCAAGTGTCACACACAGCCTTCAGCAGTCACTGAAACCATATACAGTGTTCTGTTATTACTGTAGTGGGGTATAGCATTGCTTTGAATCATTGCCAGTGTGGCGCTACCATCAATCATTCAATCAATTAATCATACTCTCTGTTAATTTTAACGTGGCCAATTTATGGGAGGCAATTAACGGTGCGGTTAAGAACACAGGGATCTATTCCATTCAGTCTTCAGACTAGCTGAGTGCTCTTGAGTTAGCATATGCCAACCTAGGCCATTCATTCACAATTTTTCACATTTGACATTTCACAATCTCTCTCTCTCTCTCTCTCTCTCTATCTCCTTCCGACTCTCTCTCTCTCTCCTTCTCTAAGAAAGAGGAACTTGAGTGCCCTGACACACAGACACCCACACAACCTCCGATAACCATCTAAAAAGTTTTGCATTCGCAAACGTGCCACTTCCTAAGTGTCTCTCTCCTCTCCTCATCGCTCACTTGCACATGTGTGTGTGCGTGTGTGTGTGTGTGTGAGTGAGAGAGAGGGAAATGGCTACAAACACAGACACAAACACACACACACACACACACACACACACACACACACACACACACACCGGGCTTCTTACAACGACCCCCACCACCACCATCACATCACACCAGCACCACCATCACCCCTACCTCCCACCCACCAGCCACCAATCACATTACAAGCAACAGCAGAGGCTAACTGAACAATTTACTGGCCACTTTAGAGCACATTTGCAATTGATGAGAGTGAGGCCTGTGAGCATGGGGAGAGATTTATGGCTTTGCGCTGCCGTATCGCTGCTAAGAGGCCCCAGGTCATTGCAGGAAATACATAGGAGAGAGAGAGAGAGTGTGTGTCTTGTTAAACCCACTTTTATGCGATCATCATTTCAGCAAAGGTAATTTATATTGCCTTTATTGATGGATTATTAAATGTAAAAACCTTATTGCAAGAGGGGTCGCTTTGTGACTGTGTGTGTGTGTGTGTGTGTGTGTGTGTGTGTGTGTGTGTGTGTGTGTGTTTGTATGGTGGCGTATGTGGAGGAATGCAATTTTATAGCCCTGCTGCTGCAGGCTGATCTGTGCGGGAGATGTGATGTCACTTGACGCACGCATGACCACCCTTGGTGACAACGAGAATGTGTGACTCTATCTACATGCATCTAGACGGGGAAAGGTAATAAGTCCTCCAGTTGCTCTCTCTCCCTCTCTGTGTCTCTCTGGTTGTGTGTGTGTGTGTGTGTGTGTGTGTGTGTGTGTGTGTGTGCTTTCTCTGATCTCGAGCTTGAATCATTTCCCATGTGGCAGGGCAATTTTCAGCTCCCATACGCTTTCCTCAACAAGAGTGACCGAGGATGAGAGTGAAAGGCAGACAGACAGACAGACAGACATAGTGATAGATAGATAGATAGAGAGAGAGAGAGAGAGAGAGAGAGAGAGAGAGAGAGAGAAGAAGAAGAAGAAGAAGAAGAAGGTCTGTAGCACTGTACAGTGGGCAGCATGGTTGTAACACACACACACACACACACACACACACACACACACACACACACACACACACCACAACACAAATCCCACAGTCTTGGGGATGACTTCAGCATTCATCACCTCACCCTTCAGAAGAGTGATAGATAGAAAGAAAGAAAGAAAAAAAGAAAGAAAGAAAGAAGGAAGGATGTGAGAGATGAATGAGGCACAGAACACAGAAGCTGAGGTGACGGCGTGTGTGAATCACTCCATCAGAAGGAGTCAAACTGCCCAGAGAGAGGAGAGGAGAGGAGAAGTGAGGTGAAGAGGCAGTAGCAGTGTGGCGGCTATTTTCAGCCAAGTCCACTCAGCACTCCTCGGCGGTTAGTACACTTAAATAGCGCTTAAAAATACACGTTGGCCACACCGCCCAAACAAAGCCAACTAGGATCATTGTGCTTAGCAGCTGCTGAGTAGTAAATATTCATTCATTGTACCAAAAATAAGTGTGTAGTAGCTAGCTATTAATTAGAATTCTTGTTATGCAACACAACAAGGAGGAGAGGACAGGGAAAAATGATCATTCAAGCAGTGTCTTGTGATATCTCACGAGGACACACAACATCAGGCTAGTTCCATCGTCATAGAAAAAGAAAAGGGGGGCGGGGGGTAAACATGTCTCCACAAAGCACATTTATGTAATGCCACTAGTTTATAAATACTTCTTTGCTCTACCATGACAACGTGTGCTTCTGCTTCAATGGCGTGTTTTTTTTTTTTTTTTTTTTGGGGGGGGGGGGGGGGGGTAAGGGAGTGTGTGTGTGGGGTGGGGGGGAAGCTCAGTTAATAAATGGGACTACTTGAGTCCCCTGTCGCACGTGCTGGAAGCGCAGATCTCCGTTTCAATGTGTCTTTTGTTTGACGGCTGGTGTTTCAACATCCCCAAGCTGAATAGGAGAAGGGTCAGCACAGTGCTGCTGCTGCTGCTGCCCCCCTCCACACACACACACACACACACACACACACACACACACACACACACACACACACTTCCAGCCCCCCACCCAATGCTAATTCAGAGTCACAACCTGGGGGCCCCCACAGTGAAGGAAGGAGAGAGAGAGAGAGAGAGAGAGAGAGAGAGAGAGAGAGAGAGAGAGAGAGAGAGTTAACTTAGCCTACCCCCTGCCACCCCAAACACCACCCCAAACACACAAACAGACACATACTCTCACACACACTTACTCTTTCTCTATCTCTTTTACTCATACACAAAAACACAAATGAAACTATGGAACTAAGCAAGAAAATGGGTTTGTCCCTGGGAAATTTGTACAAAAGTGTGTGTGTGTGTGACTGTGACGAGTGTGATGACTGTGGGAGTCAGTAAGAGAGAGGTCTTAGCAGCAGCACCTATGTTTTCACTGAAGGAGAACAGATTGCTGTCTCATAGGCTACTCTCTGCAGCTTTGATGATGTTGCAGTGCATTAGTACTCGGTTACATCATTACAATAACAAGGAGAGAACACGCTGGACACTCTAGCCACAGGAAAAGGACAGGAGGCTACCCTTCAAACCTACATGGCGGAACACAAACGCTTCTTCAAAGAGACAGAGAGAGAGAGCTTTCAGACGGCGCTAGAATTATGATTTCTTCATCAATGACTTCTAAAATGCAAATATCTCGCGTCTTCCAAAAAAAAAAAAAAACAGCAGCTGAGCATGTGTTCAGAAGGCACCCCACCTCCCCTCTCTCTCTCTCTCTCTCTCTCTCTCTCTCTCTCTCTCTCTCTCTCTGTGACAATGGTTAAAAAGCCGTGCAGCGGCGCGGAGTGTTCAGTTCAGTCTGGCAGATTTTTTTTCCACTTGGCTGTTCTTTAGCTTCCTGGACAGATGTACAGCTATGAAAGGGAACCGAGTCTTTGCAAGAGGCCCTCTGTCCCAACTGGATTCAGACACAAGGAAAAATCGGAGAGACAAATCGGTCCATACACACTACAAATATACACTACAGCCAACATGCTCCACACAAGGTCTGCTCATAAGCGTAAAGTAGCACATGAAAGTTCCCCGCTTTATTTAATAGCCAAAAGAAAAACATATTGTTTATAGACACGCAACTTAGCCGAAGCATATCGCAAAGTGTACAAAAGCACATCCCGTGAGTTTCTGTTGCGAGTTCGCTGAAACCATTGCCTACACGAGATATCTATGTAACGTTGCCGACCCGTTGCGCTTAAATTTATGAATGGAATAAAGACGGCATGGCTAAATTGTTGCACTTCCAACATTAACCATGTGTCTTAGATGAGACAAAAAAGAACGTTATCTCCGCGTAAAATGTTCAAAAGCCACATTCATTCAACAACTTCTCCTTAATGATATTCAACAGTATATCTGAACAACCTAAAAAATCTGCACAATACAGGTCAAACGCGCTGAACAGCAATGCCGTGCCTGTTACTGGCGAAACGTATCCCCCGATTGAGATTTCCGACAATCACTCTCAAGCTGCCGCGGACACATCACAATAACCCTTTCCTTATGAACGCCGCCGAGCTTCATCAACGCTTCTTGAAGTGATAACACTATCGTTGGCAATCAATTCCATCCATCTAAACATAAAACCATCCAAGGCGAGAGGTGTGAACGACAATACGGAAACAAATATGGAACTTACTTACAGATTTCACCCCGGGCGGCGAGAGCGGAAAAAATCCTCCGTGTTGTTTACCTCTTGTTTTTAAATATCTTCCTTTTTCCCTCGTCACAAGCTCTAAGAATGGACTTAACGTCAGTGGGTGAGTAACTGAGTCAACTAGAAGAGAGCACAGTAAGTTGAAGTGTCAAATTACATTGGCTATTCTATTACCAAAGGGCCATGCTTGGTGGTTGGTAAGAAAATACGTCCCGGAGTGCTCCTTGGAAAGCCATTGGACCAAACCGGAATGGACTAGTGCAGCGATCTTCAACAATAGTTGTTCCATTATCGCACATGATGTGTCGTCGTTTTATGTTCAGACATAATTAAGGTAGCTCGCATTAATTACAAGCGTATGATAATCTTTATTAAGGGGTAATTAATGGCTAATGAAGAGGGAAGTTTCCAATGAGGAGATCCAAAATCAAACGAATTTTCAAACGACTAAGATGCATGATTTGTTTTCAGGAAAGGTTTTATTAAATTGTTTATTACGATATTTACGATAATATATATTTATTGCGGTCAGGTTGCCGATACCATAATTGTTTGTGGTCATAACAACGTCGATGTGGGTGTGCTAGCCGCGAAATTAATCCCTCACACTTTACGCTTAATTAAATCAATCGGTATTTTCAATTATTTGTTTTGTGCATTTGACATGGATCTCGGCGCTACATGCCTCTTCAGGAATTGTAAAGTGCTCCATGTTTTACAGCTTGCCGCTCTCCTGTGGAAGGCTCTGAATAACAAAGACATGTTTGAGAGAGCAGCGGCGGCATCGGCAGCACACAGGCTGGCCTCTAAGGTGACGTCAAGGAACTCAGAGTGTTCCGAGTGCAGCCGAAGCACAACTCCACTTCGCTCCCAGTCCATCAGCGCACGTCCTTATATCTCTCTACTGCAGAGTCTCCTCCAGGTTTTGACACGACTGTTTTACCAGACACCGCGGGGTTTTTGTGTGTGTTCTGTCAGATGGAGGATATTTAAAACTTACATCCAGCCATTCAAAGCATTATTTGGTCGTGTGCTATCCGGTTGGTTGGCAAGCTAACAAATCTGCGCGTTCGAAATTGGTGTGTGAAAGAGTGGGGGAGCTCTTATTTTTAGTCGATGGTGTCATCTGGCCAGTTTTGGCCCCGATTAGCATTGCGCTGGCCTGGCCTGCCTGGCCCCTTTAGAACGTCTGGGTGTCTAGCCTACTGCCTGCTTGTCTAAGTTGAGGGAGGAGGAGGAGGAGGAGGCAACGTGGAGAGGAGGGGGTTAGAGCGAACAATAGGCACCATTTGTCGTGCTAAAAGGTGACAGCCAGCATTGATTTCTGCCTGTTCCTACTTATCTGGTTGGCCAGGCAGACCTGCTATCTTGAAATATATGCAAATACACACAAGATGTAGGCCATTTTGCAGCGGGGTGGTGAGATGGACTCAGAATTATGAAACAGTGGGTGGAATGCAGTTTTGTTTTTGTTTTTACATTTACCCATTTACATAATTAGTGTAGTGAAACAACATGTCTTACTTATACAGTTGTAATCTTAAACCATAGGATAATGACAATGACAATATTACGTGTCCGGAAACATACATTAGAGTTAGACAGAATAAAGTTGTGACAGAATGCACAATATTAGCACTTGTACAGAAAGAAAGGTTTCTTTATTATATTTATTTATTATCATATAATACTTATTTTTTAATATTCTGCCCTACAAAGCCAAAAGACCTTAACTCACCAGAGTGTGAAACTGAGAAAAATGACCTTAAAGTTTTCTTATTGTCCAGCCAATAATATTATAGGTAGGACATTGAAAATTTGCTAAGTAGTTGTCATAACTATTACAATTATCAACATATTAAAAAAAATTGCTTAAACATGACCCTTGACCCTTATTTGGAAGTTAAGGTACTCTGACTTTGCATTGCCTACAGATCACAATGGGTAATACCAAAGCAGAAGGCATTAAGTTCTATTGGCTGTGCATTGTTCAGCTGCTATACCAAACTCTAGGCCTGTTATATGATGACAATGTTTAACTTATTTAGACATAGTGATTTGGATATAATTAGGATTAATATGATGTAAATATTAATATTTGAAGTTAGTACAGATCTTTATCACATACTTGTTTACTGAACAATGAAGCTTATTATAGCTTATTAATAAATGTAGGATAGGTAATGGTAGGCCTATTTTAATTCTGACATCAAACTGGACTTATTTAAATTACATAACTAGACCATGTAGTCTATTTTACCCTCTCCTAATGAATTATCATTTAAACACAGAAGGAAAAAACGATTTGCAGTTACAAATACTTGTGCAGTTATTCTAGCTGCAGTAGCTGCACTTTAATGCATGGCTAAACACAGACGTAAAGAAAAGTTTTGCACTTTCAACTTTAATCATTTTTGGTAGCTAGCTGCACTAATGCATGACTGGCTTATCCAAGCATCAGGATCTAAATTCGCATTGTGGATTAAACTCATGTGTCCTGTGCAATGGATTTTGTTGGTTAAGGAAAGGTAGGGTAATTGATTTCTACTAGGCTACTTCTGCTACGATTGTGAAGCTAAATTGGTGTATGTTAGCTTGTCACGTAGTTGTCCTTAGGGCTGTCAGTTAGCGGTCACAGGTTGGGATAGTGTTACCAGCATCATGACAATGAAAACATTATTTGTATGCTTTGATGTAAAGCTGATTAAGCCGGTTTTATTATCGCAATTTGTTTGCCTTTGGTTGCATGTAGGTTACGTTTGACAGGTTAGCTGTAACCTAGCTTAGTTGCTAGTTAAAATCACCGTAATACTTCGTTTAAGTTCATTTGATTCAGATATACTATAATAGAAAGTTAATTGACTGTCAGAATTCAATAAGTTCTGCTCATTAAACAGGAACTTTACTTTGTTTGGCAGCAACATTTAGCCAAAGAACATTAACTTGCAGTTAAGGCATTCTAACTTTACTTTGTTTGGCAGCAGAACTTAGCCAAAGAACATTAACTTCAAGTTAAGGCATTCTACTTTGGTTGGTCAGTGGCTTCAGCGTTCTGGAATAACAAGCGTGGAACCTTAACAACTGTTAAGGCATTCTGCTTTGGTTTCTCTTATGGTTTTTGAAGTTAAGGTTGTCAAAGCCCTTTATTTTCTTGTTAAAACAATGAAATTGACTCACAATATTTATTCACATGATAAAGGAGGTCTCAAGTATCCCCAAAATGACATTAACTCATTTTTGACCAAATTTGAAGTTAAGGTCTTTTGCCTTTGTAGGGCAGTATAATTCATAGCTTAAATAATGAATTGAATAATAAAAGGTAGGAATATGGACACAAATGGCCAAGTTGAAGTTGAAGCGTAGCATGGGTATGTGGATGATATTTTTCTGGAGACTTTATGACAAGCATTATCTGCTGCAGTAATTCACTGCTGGACACTGGCCCCCAACTCAGAGCTTTAGATAAAATCGTGCCAGCAAACCCCCTAAATACTTGTGTGTGTGTGTGTGTGTGTGTGTGTGTGTGTGTGTGTGTGTGTGTGTGTGTGTGTGTGTGATGTTTCTCCCCCTAAATACACTGTATATCTTCTTTTGCTGTAGTTTATGGTCAATGTCAGTGGTCTTGTTTATGCTTTCTGCTTCCAAAGGCTTTTGTTGCTAATGCAGTGTTTTGTCTCATAGCATAGTATGAATGCCGGTCAAGTTTAAACATACTACATATAGTTTAGACTACAGCCAAAATTCTCACAGCAGTCATGGAATTGTTCCTTTACAAAATCCATGACATGAGAAGGGTTTTATGTGTCGGTAATAACGTATAGTGTGAAAACCCCAGAGTGTTAAGTGTGACCCCCCGGCTTAATACCTCTTTAGCCTTTAGAATGCAGTAATCACAGCAATTTGCTGGATTGTAGGGTTGATTTTTCAAGCTGGGTATTTTGCTTCTTGGTTCTCTCTGTCTGACCAAATGGAATTACTGTAAAACAGGGAATTCCCTTCTGTGTTTTTAATTCTTTGTGTGTGTGTGTGTGTGTGTGTGTGTGTGTGTGTGTGTGTGTGTGTGTGTGTGTGTGTGTGCAGTGTGTGTGGTACAAATATTAAGAATGAGTTAATTTTCCATGACAAGTGCAGACTTGCTGTATATAGCCAGTCCTTCATAGCAACTTCTGTAGAGAAAAAATCCGAAATCCCAAACCTGGTACAATCCAAGAAAACCGCAAAGGAACGGCCAATCAGGCATAGTGAGGCTTGAAAAGTACCCATGGTTCTACACCTCCTGCAACCCCCACATAAACACAGACACACACACACACACACACACACACACCAAAGCCAGATGGCTGCCATAAAGATGGATGGCATCTAGATGAAGCAACTTCAGCTTGACTGAGTTCATGTATAATATTATATAAACAGGTGCGAAAGAAATGAATCCATTCAGTGGGGGAATTAGATTGATGTCACAAGGCACAGATCTTTTTGATGATGTGTGTTTGCGTGCGTGTGTGTGTGTGTGTGTGTGTGTGTGTGTGTGTGTGTGAGTGAGAGAGAGAGAGAGTATGTGTGTGTGTGTGTGTGTGGGGGGGGGGGGTGTTGATGTTTTATGTCATTTTTAAATTTGATTTCTCTATGGTTTCATCAGACAGGTCAATTTGTAATCAGGTGTATGCACATAGATGCTGGCTGACATACCAAACAAATTATTTGGTAATATGTCACACCTGACTACCTGCATGAACCAGCCTTAGATGCAGTATCAGTGTAACACACACACACACACACACACACACACACACACACCTCAATATAATGGAATAAACGCTTTCTATTATCTAAATAGTCCTGTTATACAGTATAAGCAATAACTGGCAAAACTTTTACCAGCCAACAACTATTTTGTTTATAAAAAAACCCTCCGGCATTTTTCCTCCCTCTTCAAAAAGAAAAGAAAACAAAACAAAACATAACAAAAAAAAAAAAAACGGATTTCAACTTCTGCATAACCTGGATGGTAGAAGTTTTCTGTGGTATCATTTACAGGTCCCACCTGGCTTGTGAGTAAGACAGAAGTGGGCTCTAGAGGCAAGAACACATCCTGCAAAACTTCGGGCCACTCCTCTGGCAGACATCCAGGAGCACATGTCAAACTTTAGATGAAAAAATAAATAAATAAATAAGTAAGTAAAAGAAAAACTCTTTCTCTCAGATCAGAGTTGATCAGATACAAGGTTAGAGCAACTGAAGGTCTTACATCCAATAGTGTGTCTCAGACAACAAAATGCACTTGCTGTGATAAAACTGTACAAAACACACCGCTACATATAGGTAGACAAACTAAGGAAGGGGTTCTTAAACTGGGATTCACAGTGCATTATTAGGGGGTCACTGAAAATGTTTGCTTGAAAATCTAGCATATATCTTTTTGAATTATCTATTCACCTTATGCAGCCCCGCCCCTTTTTGTCTTTTTTTCTTCCGCGTTTGCCCTCCGATTGTCTTGGAACTTCCGTTAGACGCTGCCTCTCATTTAAATCAAATGCCTCTCATTTAAATCGAAATACCACGATCACAAAACTCCTTATTGCTATAGCCGTAGAAACACCGTTTTTACTGCTGAAAACATCATTTTTTATCTGGTGACCAACTGTAATATTGATGGATATAGTGAGCACAACTTCATAGTAAGACCACTTATATTAGACCATTAAAACACCAAATTTCACAACGCTAAGTCAATGCGTTGCTAGACCTGATGTTGAATGACAATCGTCATGGCAGCCCCCATGTTTACCCGCGGAATAAGGTGAATAGCATCTCACAGAACAAAAAGGATATCAGCCTGTATAAATTTGTGTTGTAATTACAAGGAATCCTATAGGAGATGCTTCTGGTCCAATAAAGTTAGAGAATATAACTAAGGATGGATGGGAGAGTGAAGAGAGAAGAAGCGACTAGTACACTAAAGGCAAAACAATGTCAAAGCCCTTGAAATTGTGGTCAAAGGGACACTATGCCGCTTTTGCTGCTAGTGAACTAGCTACAGTAAAAACACCTTGCAAACAATTTCCAGAGTCTTACTGGCTCTGCCAGAACATAATGATGTCTGATAGAAAAAAATTAGCAATGACATGCTGTAACTAGGTTATATTTTATTTTGAACACATTAAAATGTCTTAAGGTGTGATCATAGGTACAAGAACAACAAGCAAAACCTGTAAAGCACATTTAAAAATATATGTACATATTATATATATATATGGGCAATTCCACGAAAAAGTAAACCTCACCTTAAAACTTTAAGTCTCACCTACATGGACATACAAATTCTTTCAGAAAACTTCCAATACAAAAAAGTATTGTCTCGATGTAAATATTCAACTGAGCAAGTTTCGAAAGGATATCTGTTTGTTAAAATTTTTACCCTATTCAGCTATAATGTAAGTCTATGGAGGGGCTTATAATGGGCATAAGTGGGTGATAACACACACAAAGCTGCAATGCTATCAGTTATTTTTCATTGTTATATTACTATTTCTCTTGTTACAGGTTAAAATCCACCGTTCACAATTGTTTTGTATCGTTTTGGAGGGTTTTTCCAGACGTCACGTCCATAACGTCACATCCATAACGCCATGTCTCCCAATGAAAACCAACTTTTTTTACATTTACATTTGAAATTAAGTCTTTCTCTGTCTTTACTGAGGTGTCCTGTTTGGTATGAATGTAGTAATATTTACATTTCTCTAGAAATTTCACACACTTCACAGCAAAAACTACGCTCTCTCAAAAGTTTGTCCGTTTTTCGTCACGTCCATAACGCAAATTGAAAGGCTCATATTCTTATGATGCAAATCATGATATTAATTTTTTCTGTTTGCCTGTATTCAGCCATGGAGTTTGCAGAAGAATATGAAAAAAAATTGTGAAATACTGCTAGGTTTGCGGAGTTTATCTGGCCTTTTGTTCATCAACAATGCATGAAAATGTCACGTCCATAACGCTGGAATTGCCCATATATATATAATTAACTATACTGTATGCATTCAGATATACAGCTACTTGTATCTAGTCCAAAGCCAGTGTATTCTTCATTTGTTGTATGTTTTTCTTGGATGTTACAGGGATTGAAAGTTGTTATGGTAAAACGTAAACAGATGCATTATTGTAATGAACTGAAAAATGGGGCTTGTTCAATGTCAACACATAAATCCATTATTAATCTAAAGAGTATAAAAACAAGGCAGCTTGTGTCAAACCAGATGACTTTAAGTGTGTATTTTCATATGTGTGTGTGTGTGTGTGTGTGTGTGTAATTGTCTATGTGTGAGTGAAGCTCTCTCTCTCTCTCTCTCTCTGTGTGTGTGTCAGTGTATGTGTGTGTGTCAGCGTGGGTGTTTATTAAGGTGGTAAGTACTGAGTACACAATAGCTTGGAGCCACAGGCTCACAGCAGAAAATGTGCTATTATCTGGGGATCAGAGCCAAATAAACTGGAGTGAGCCCTATCCAGAGAGTAGAGTGTGGAGGTATGGGAAGGAGAGGAAGAAGAAGACTCAAGCGAGGGCGGACGAAGGGCCGAGCAGCTGGGTGGGGATCATCGGACAGAAAATGGCACTGGTGTAGCGTTTGACAACACGGCATGAGCGAAATCAATAACTAAAGTACCATTGATTCTCCTTGGAGCACCAGGATACAGTGTAAGAAAGCGATAGAGAGAGAAAGAGAGAGAGAGAGAAGAAAAAAACAAGTGTGTGAAAGAAAACGAAAGTGAGATAGGGAGGGAGCAAAGATATAACAAGAGAGATGAGAGTGACAAAAAATACTGAGAAAAAAAATAATAACAACAACAACAAAAATGGGCTAGATGAAGAATGAATCCCTGTGCCCCACTTATGGAAAAAGTCTGGTGTAAATCAAACCCGTATCACTTTTGCTCAAACTCAAAGGAAAAGTCCGCTGTAAACCATATAACTTTTGCCCAAACTCACCTGAGAGCTGTTGGTAGAGGATGAGGAATGCTTACAATCTGGCTGAAGACACATCTGCAATTGAACGCCGGACTACTAAATTTCGAGATCGCTTGGCAGATACTGAACTGTCATGTGTAAATGTGTTAAAGATACACGCTGAAAAAAATAATCTTCAGTGTGCAATGTGCTTTTATGGTTGTCGTTATTACATTACAACCATAAAAGCTATCTCGAAATCTAGTAGTCCGGAGTTCAATTATATACAGTAATATTACATTTAATGCTAAGAAAAGTAATATTACGGTAATTATGATGTTAGAAAACAAGACAGTTTTTTTTTAACCTTATAATGTCTGTAAAAAGCAATTGTAAATCGACATGAACGTCCAATAACAGTACTGGCAGTACTGTAGACGGAAAGCAGTGGTGGCCAAACTAAGGCTCTGGGATGATTGCAGCACTTTGCTAGCCTGGCACCCCCTCCCAGTGACGTAACACCTTCTGCGTTGCTGTCGCTGGTCTGGCCAACTGCTGATCTGAACAGATTTCTGAGTTCCCTAAAAATGGGGAACTCAGAAAGCATTTTCTAACATTTTGTAACATCGACCAATAGCAAACCGAGGCATTAGAGGGAGGCGGGTCAACCATGTGCTTTGAGAAATTACAGCGCTATAGGCTCTTGGTCAGACCAAAGTCTCGTAGAGCTTTGAAAGTCGATGGCAATCAGGCTAGCACTTTGCTATCTTTCCTGCGGCCTGGCTCAATGTCTGAAAAAAGGTAATGTGGCCTGGTGTTGTTACATTAACGCAGTGGTTCTCAAACTGTTTCTGTCATTCCCCACTTTGGAAGGCAGAGAATTTTCACGCCCCACCTGGAAGGCTCAATTTCCGCACTTCTTCTGCGAGTAGAGGATTTTTGTCAGTGTTAGAATTTTCATGTTACTAATTCAAAGCAAAATTTCTCTCAAACCCCTCATCACAGCAACTAGCAAATAGCACCATTGAAAAGCTCAATTTACTGTCATATGCGCATCTCTGACGAATAGGTGGTTTGAGTGGGGCCCGCCCCACAGTTTGAGAAACACTGCATTAACGTAATATTGTTTGGCCCTTGGCAGGTTAGATATTTTTCAGCATATGGCCCGCAAGCAAAAGAGTTTGGCCATCCCACACATCAAGATGTTATAACATAGGAATAAGCCCAGTAGGAAGCACCCAATGCTTTATAACACTTCAAACTGACACAAGGCTGGACTGGAACCAAAAAAAATGGCCGGGGCATTTTGGCCATGGCTGATGATTTTATTCACTAACTTCATGGCAAGCTAAAATAATACTGTAAGTTGGACACATTGCATGAACTTCAAGAATCAAAATTAGTCAATTAAAGTCCATTAAAAATGGCCATTGCCCTGTATGCCCTATGGCCAGTCAATGCTTGCAATTACAGCAACAATGATCATGGATTGTAAAAGAAGATATAGAGAGACTATCCTCTAATTCCCTGGGTCTATTTCTTTGTCTTTTTCTTTGGACTTTTTTCCACATTTGTTTTCATGTCACACAGGAAAATGAGTTGCAGCTCATGGTCAGCTTTGGCCTGGGTACTGAGCTAGTCAACATGAACTCATAAAGAGAAAGAAGAACTCTACTTACAACTCTTGCCTTAGGCCAGAGAAAGAGAGACAGAGAGATGGAGAAAGGAGGGGGGTGGGGGGCACGTTGGTGTGGAGATAATAAATTGATTTCCCTTTACAGGGAGACCGGAAAATACAGGCTGATGGCCAACATTAAACAACAGCTAACCATTTACATCTTTAAATTGTGTTTGTCAGCACTGAGAATAAAGGACACCTTAGAGTTAAACAGCTTCACTCTCTCCCTCCACCTATCTTTCTATCGCTCTATCTCCATCTATCTCCCTCTCCCTCTCCCTCTCTCTCTCTCTCTCTCTCTCTCTCTCTCTCTCTCTCTCTCTCAGTGATCTGCTGGCTGTTTTCATGTACGATTTGCATTGTTGTGATTCATCCGCAAATGAGTGCTCCACTTCAAATGCGGCTTGTCTAACTCTCGCAACCACGGTTCACAGCGGGTGATTCACTTAATACAATCATTTACCAATTCCCCTCCCTGGAATCTCTCTTTTGTGTGACTCAAAGCCAACACACACAGTAATTTCTCTGGGAACAACTCTTTGCACCGACTCTCTCCCTTTCCCTCTCCCTCTCTCAGTATTACCTGACACGAGGTTAACTAGCTATTTCCAGGACCATTATTCTTCCATAACCGGGAGGCTAAGAGGAAGTCAATTACCGTAATAGTAAAAAAAGTATAATTTTTGGTGGTTGGCACAGTCCAAGGCTGAGGCTGAGGTGTGCCCGACCGGCCAGGCAAAATGGTATTCAACCGTATAGTGTTTAATTAAAATAAAGACATTAGAGGAATTAATTAAATTGAACAACAATTTGCCCGGTGGTGTTTCTAAGAAGGATACAGATGCAGTTTTATTGCCAACAAAAAACCCCCATCAGTAATATTTACTCAATATTTACTTCAAACACGCACACACACACACACACACACACAAAAACGATCTGGTATTTTTTGCTCTCATCGTTGCCTTCCAGGCAACGCTGCCTTAAAGGCAATACTCCCCTCAGTTTAGGGTTAGGATGAGGATTGAGGGGGTTAGGGATAGGAATAGGGTTAAGATAGTGCCTTTTAGGCTGTGCTACCTGAAAGGTGCCGTTGGGGGCAAAAAGCACCACTGAGACAACTAAAAACACACACACACACACACACACACACACACACACACACACACACACACACACACCTCTGCTTGGCATTTGTGTGGTGCTTGTGCTCTAGGTTTCTGAGAGAGTGTGAGCCTATCAAACTGCTAAATGCCAAGAGAATAGAGAGGGTCAGAAAAGGCGAGCCTCATTCTTCAAACACACACACACACACACACACACACACACACACACACACACACACACCTCTGCTTGGCATTTGTGCTCTGGGTTTCTGAGAGAGTGCCTTTGCCATGGATATCCTCAGTCAGATAGAGGAGAAGGGTGTGATTGAAAAACGGAGGGGGAGAAAAGCCCACCTGGCATTTCTACATGTTTTCAAGAACCACAGTCTTCAAATGAGACTTTTGAATGTGTGTGTACGTGTACTGTATGTACATTTGTGTGTGTGTGTGTGTGTGTGTGTGTGTGTGTGTGTGTGTGTGGGGGGGGGAGAGAGAGAGAGAGAGAGAGAGTGACAGAAACTGTGAGGGAAAGAGGAGTGTGGTAGAGGAACTGCAAGTGTGACAGAAAAGGAGTATTTATGAGCATGTGTGAAAGAGAGACTATAACAATATCAGACTTTAAGATATATTACGCATAAGGCGAGGGGATAGCCTACAAGAGAGACTGAGAAAGAGGCATGGGAGGGAAACTAAGATCTGCCCAACTGTCTCTCGACTGTGCTATGTCCTCACACCACAGGCCTTTTCTTCCAGGATCCAGCAACTCGATATGTTTTTGCTCTATGACCAAATGCATATTTCATTCAACCCCCCCAACACACACACACACACACACACGTACACACCACCTCAAACCTACCCTACTGGCCTTCATACAAAGAAAATAGAGAGTTTCACTTTAGCGTGACAACCCTGCTGTCAGTGGACAGTCCCTGAGTTTTGGTGGTCTGTCCAAGGTAAAATAGAAAGTTCCTAATTTTGTTGAAGCTAAAACGTTACTTTAACTTAATGATATTGACTGTAGGAGTAGGAATATCCTCGGTTACGAGGAAACCTCATTGATATGTCCCAGATTTCCATCTCTGACGCCTCATCATGATCTTAGTTCACTAACAACAGCGTCAGTCCATTTAAAATAGGCATTTTAAAGGTTTAGTCAGTGATTTTATGTGATTTGTAAACGCATCATACTTTTTATCTCCTGCAAAAAACAAAGTTCTGAAAACTGTAAGCAAAAAGAAAGCAAACTGCCTACAGTATTCATATACTCATTGGAGATGAAATATGGGTGAAGCTCCAAACCAAATATTCTAGAACACTATAAACCAATACAATACTGTGACACAGAAGCTCTTTGAAATATATCTCTTAACAACAGTTCTTTATTTTTATGTCTGTGATTAACTCCACAAGTGGGGAATGGAAGAAGTATTGGCAGCCAGTAGAAGTAAACAATAGGTATTAAATTAAATTAAATTAAATTAAAGACAGTGCTTGGATTAAATGCCCGACACATATGTTTCTTGATTATCACAGATTAAGGTCAACCCACTTGGCTAAATTGACTCAAAATTGTCTCTGCTCTACTCTACTCAACTTAAATGAAGTCTTGTCTGCCCACATTCAGTTGTTGAAACAGCAAAGAGATTAATTTAGCGAGCCGAGCTAACTACCCAAGAGGCATTAAATGAGCACCGGTTCAGCGTTCAGCTGGAACCAACAGAAGTGAAATCTTTAAATTATCTTTTTTCTCGTATAAGCAATGTGCTGTGAAAAACATTCTTACTTTACAAGATGTTTTGTGCCAGAACACCATGGGCCTCATTGAACTGCTGTTCTTTTTTTCAGGGGAAGTTGCTGCTATTAATCCACACTTACACAAAGTTTTCAACAAGATTTTGTCATTCAAAAATGAATCAGAATCTTACCCTTGAAAGAATGAAATCTACCGAACAGTATGTGCACCCGCAGGGGCACTCCAATCCCTGAATATTGACTTCTGTGCGCAATTTTATTTACAAATTTTAGGAAGGTGTTGGTGAATGGCAAGTGGGAATGACAAATAATGGTTGATATGGCAATATCATCTAAATAAATCATCCTTCAACTGATTGCCTACTGCATACCTACCAGATAGTATATAGGGCAGGGCAGTTTCAAGAGTCTTAGGGGGCCCCTAGCAAACACGACATGGGAGCCCTCCATCCCCATTTAAACACCTACATAAATCACATTGTTATAATCTTCAAGCATCCTTAATAAAATCATTTGTTCTGAACTCCAGCTTTATAGTCATATTGTATTGAAAAACACCACCAACTAAACTACTAAAATGATTAAACAGTCAATCTTAGGGGCCCCTCTCAGTCTGGGGCCCCAGGCAAATGCCTGGTTTGCCTGTCCTGTTGAGACGGCCCTGGTCTCGGGGAAGTTTCTTCTCTGGCAGTGCTACAGCAAGGAGGCCCCATGGAGGGCAGTAGTAATCTACTTGTGTTAGCCAGACAGGCAGCAGACAAGCTTCTTTTCTGGTATGAAGTCATAGCATAGCGTTGAACACCAGCATCTAGAGTACAGTGTGCCTGGCAAATCACTGGCAAATGAACATGTAATTGGACACAGACAGCAAATGTCACACAAAAGAATTCCCTGATTTGATATGTACAATTTGATACTGATTTATGAGCATGACATCTTCAGTTAGACATAAAGGCTAAGCCAACTGCTTCTTTGCTTCTGTCATGTCTGTTTTTGCTGTCCGATGTGCTTATACAGTACATCCCCCCCTATACAAATATGTTCCCTGTTTTATATGCATGTATATTTGTATACTCCATGCTTACTGTATGTAACATCAATGCAGAAAGAAAACTGAAAAACGAATTTCCCTCAGGGGACAATAAAGAAACTACCTAACTAACTAAGCCAAGTGCTCATTCATTATTATTATTTAATTGTAGTGACTTTTTGTAACAGAGTCATTGGACTGTCCATTCAAATCCTGTAGCGACCTTCAGTGATTTCTAGTATTAATATTTCAAGTCCATGGTTTGTTTAGTTTGTTCATACAGTAGTTTTGATTCTATCCTCAAAAATAGAGCTTACATAAAACAAAAAGGAGGTCAAATTTCTATGTTAAAAAAAAAAAGTAATCTGATTAGATTGTCTATCCGGGCGCAAACACAAAGGCAGGAAGCAGTAGCCGTGGCGATAAAATGCAAACGACACATAAACTTCCTCTAGGCACATTCTGTCAATCCTGTAGGCCAATGCCACAGGAGTTTGCATTGCACCGTGGTCTAGTCCAGCAACATACTTCAGGGCTGATGGTGAAAAAAAAAAAAAAAAAAAATCCTGAGCCTGAACTTGTCGCACATTTAGACTACTTGATATCTTCAGCTATGACATATGCATATCAAACTCAGAACATGTCATTTACTGATATCAATCCCCAATCCATGCTATTTATTGCCTGACACGGCAGACTATAACATGAATGTATAGTCTGGAGACCAGTGATAGACCCCCGGGTAAAACTGCTAAAACTAATCTGCTTGACTAACAAGCGATTTAAACAACGCTAAGTCCGCCCAAAAACAGGTCTGCGCTATGGCTGGTGCCTAGACCCACTCGCTGAGCAAATTCAATTTGCTACCGCTAGAGTGTGTCTAGAGTTCTAGGCTAGGCTATTTATACTGTCCAATGAGAATAAATCGTTGACATTTCTGTTTAATCATACATTAACCCCACCTCTTTATATCTCAAGGCAAACTTTCACCGTCATGCTGGTGGTAGCCCAGGTCTGAAACCAGGCATGGTGCCTGAATACTATGAGGCCTGACACTTGCAGGAAATCCAGCACCAATATGGCCACCCCACACCACATGTGCTTACTGATGCACTACAACCTCATCTGATTTGAGCCCAATTACCTCTAAGGTAACAAATGAAGGTGCCATGTTCTTTGTCAATATTTCTCAAGAGTGGCTGTGTTGTGTTGTGTTGTGTTGTGTTGGGCTGTTGTTGTTAGCGCATTACCCTGGCTGCTCCTGCTTGCCAGCCATCAATTTATTGTTATTGTAAGCAGTTCACCAGATGCCAATGCGTTACATTGATCTGCCACCACCAATGGACAGAGTTTGGGAATAAAGATAGATTTCATATTATCTAATGGAGCCACTTCCTCTGCACTGAGTATGGATTTCCTGCCATTTGAAGGCTGCCCAGGCTGGTAGGGGTAGTGGGGGGTGTGGGGATGGGAGGTGGAGGACAGTGGTAGACACGCCCGGTGTCTCTGCAAACGGCCTATTCTGTTTTGTCAGCCAGAACAGTATGAGTTGCCCCCTTAGTGAGTGCATTTGTCACACACAGATATTTATTGTGTGTGTGTGTGTGTGTGTGTGTGTGTGTGTGTGTGTGTGTGTGTGTGTGTGCGTGCGTGAGTGTGATAACAACTGGGTTGTACACTACTTTTAATTTTAAATTTTATGTTAAATACATATTTGTCAATAAACACCTTATTTTTTTATTTTATTTTTTTTACAAATGTTCAATTAAAAGATTGAGCACACTAAATTCAGATAGACTAAGAGAGAGAGAGAGAGAGGCTGGGGAAAAACACACATTTTGTGCTGAAAGGAACTGGCAGCTGTAGCAATTTCCAGAAGATTTACTACTTCCATTAAGATCTTACATTTTCCTCTCGCTGGTTCAGGGAGAATCTGTCTGTACCAGGCTACAAAAGACTAGGGGTTATGCTCACTCCCAAGAACTGCACCGATTGACTGCTGTGTCCATCAAAGTCTATCTCCAGGCGCTTTCCTTTCCGCTGTCATTTCTGAGCAAGAAGGAGCTTTTTTTTCTGTATTAATCTCATGTGTGTGTTTGAACTGAAATATAACCCTGTCAAGCTGCAACCTTGCCTTCCCTCGTTAAACACATCTCATGCTGCAAACGCTGAAGCTCAGAAGTCCCCCCCTCCCCTCTTTGTTCTCTCTCTCTCTCTCTCTCTCTCTCTCTCTCTCTCTCTCTCTCTCTCTCTCTCTTGTAGTTTGGCTTATTTGTGGAAATTGCTATCGAGCCCCTGTTTTCACAGCAGGTACATTTAACAAGGGAGTCGATTGCCGCCAGCAACACAATTAATCGTTCCCTTATTGCCAGTTCGTCCACTCCACGGTGTTTCACATTAGCTTTAGAATTTCTGTGAAGGAGATGGATAGCTTGAAATATTTTCTCTCATGGCCATTTGCAGTGACAACATTAGTTTTGTCCTGTTTATTTACCGGTAAGATTCAAACTGCGGTGTAGGCATACACAGACAGAACGCTGGGTAAATAGTGTCGCAATTATTTTAGCCTATTCCATCTCACAGTCTCCACCTGTGTGCTTGGAGCTATTACATGTAATACAGGGAGGTCAGAAGCACTTGTGTTAGACTATTTAACCAATAACCATTTAGCTAAGTATTTATTTATGATAACAGACACACACGGTCCACGCTTAACTGTGCACACCATAAAGTTAAAAACACTCTCTGAAATTAAGTAAACTGTTTTAATGTCACATGAGCTTCCCTGTTTAAATCATTCACATTCAAAGTTCTGTGTCATGGAAAAGCTCAATGACCTTCTATTTTTACGATGCATTCAAATGTTATTCAAATGTTTAGCCCATATCTGTAAGATCTGCATTATGGAAAGATATCTTGCGCTCAGTTATCCATAGCCATAATACCATAGTGGAGGATTACCTTCAGGCCACAATGTTCAGAACATATTGTAAATATCAGATAGAGGTAGATAACCTTTTGTATATATGTGAAATGGAGGGGGGATTGTTTAATTGATTTCTTAATCGATCTTTCTATACCTGTAATGATTGTTAAATAATTGTTATTACATTCTTCATATTTTTTTAGGCCTGGACTGTAGGTATACCTTGCGTTTACAGCAGGGGTTCTGAACTTTATTGGGCCAGGGACCCCTCATAGACCACAAATTGTTTCAAGGACCCCTCATGATCTCAACAGAATCATGTTCTCTCAATAATAGTTTTACGTAAATAGGTATTTTATTGCATTTGGCCAAACTTGACAGTGCAGGACCCATTTTCTGTGTGCCTTCTGTTTTAAGTATGTTTTTAAGTGTTTTAAGCAGTTTTGGTAAAAAAAAAAAAAAAAAAAAAACTGAAAAAAACCCTAGCAACCTGGACTAGCAACCTAAATGGCACACAAACACTATTTATACAATATAAATATATTATTGTAACATATATATATTAAATTATATAACCAAGTATATAAATTATTATGAAATGTAAATAAATTAGAAATATCTTCACCCTCAATTAGTGGTGAAAAGCTCTGGTGTTGAAAAAGTGTTGCTTTGGCATATGGCTCTGTCTGCCTGGATGTTCACTGAGCTAATCAGCTCAGAGGGGATTCAGGGCAATGTGAGCACTCCAGTATCCTGGGCTCTACAGTACAGTACAGTACAGCCATGCTCTGCTCTGCTGATCATTTCATCCCACCTCAGCTAAAACAGGTAGCAGAGATCAACGTGTCATTGATGCCACTGAGAGGGAAAATATGTGATAGGGATGTAGGTGTGTTTGTTTGGTGTGTGTGTGTGTGTGTGTGTGTGTGTGTGTGCATATGCGTTTGGGGTGTGTGTGTGTGTGTGTGTGTGCGTTTGTGTGTGTGTGTATATGCATGTACTGTAAGTGTGTGTGTGTGTGTGTGTGTGTGTGTGTGTGTGTGTGTGTGTATGTGTGTGTGTGTGTGTGTGTGTGTGTGTGTGTGTGTGTGTGTGTGTGTGTGTGTGTGTGTGTGTGTGTGTGTGTGTGTGTGTGTGTGTTTGAAATGTGCACACGGTGAGCACACTGACAGGTGTCACTGTAGGCAAGCCTCCTTGGGGAGATGGAGCTGTTAAAGTAATAGACATTGAAGGCCCAATCTGCTGTTCCAATATAACAGATATTTTTGTCAAAATTCTCCTCAGGGTCCCAAGCTGTCTATTTAATGCATGTGCAGACTGGCAAAATAAGCTGACTTTACATACAAATCTTGGAATAAAATCTATACCATTGACCAAGACATTGCTTCAGCCAATCCGATGCCTTGCTTCAGCGGCTTGGAAAACTGGTGTTTGTGAAGGCTGATGAGGTCCAATGTCAGCATCCTTTTGTCTTGCTTTTCAGATGACAAAATAGCTTTACTCACATAGCCTGACAGTATAACACTAGCTAGACATGCAACACTATGAGCAGTGTTGAAGGTAACGCGTTACAAAAGTAACTAATTACTGTAATGCATTACTTTTAGTGATAACTTGGTAATGTAAGGCATTACAGAAGAAAAAATGGAATTGTATTTCCTTAATACAAATTCACCAAAAATCACTGAGAAATCAGCACAGGTAAAAAGTCTGCTGTGATAAAGTCTAATGTAGAATTTTACAGTCTCCGCTTGTCATTCTCAACATTCATAATGAATTAGTGATGGTCATAGGCTACCGGAGGGCCCGTAGAGTAACTTGAAAGAAATGCAACAGTAGTATAACGCTTTACATTTTCGAAACAGTAATATTGTAATGTAAGGGATTATTTTAAAAGGTCAGTAACAAGTAATGTATAACGCATTACAGTTTTGTAGTAACTTGCCCAACACTGACTATGACATACAGTATAATGCAGGCTATAGTCTGACTACGAATGATGAACATTGGCTCAAGAATCTCTGTTGTCTTTCAAACGGCCTCTGCATGCAATAGGATAACGCTACAACTACGGTTCTGGCTACGACCAATCAGAGCAACGGACAAGCTGATTCAAACAACTCTAAGTCCGCCCCCACGACTATAGTGTTGTGATTGGTCCCCATCATCAACCACCTACAATGGTTAAATATCACAGTTCCCAATGGCTGATGGCTAGATATACTCGCTGAACAAAACAATTTGCTACCGCTAGGTACATTATACTTATACTCACAGGAAATGATAGTGAAACGTTGTACAATGTCACACAAACTGAACTAGCTGATGGAGACCAGTTAATACAGTATGTTATATGGACATGCTCGGCCAAATAGAGGAGCAAGTGGAGAAAGCAATGGCTGAGCTACAGTGAGTGTCCCGACTTTCCGACTGACTGAAAGGTCAGTAGAATGGGAAGCTTTCCAATTCAAAGGCTCTTTATTGGAGTGACTCAGGGCAGCAGTGTTGGCAAAGATGACATTACAAACAGATACAGACAGACACAATCTGTCAGAGATCTATCTGTCAGAAGAAAATCATGAAAGAAGGAAAGAAATTAAATGATTCCTACCATCTCAACACACATGTGCAAACGCACACACATACACACACACACACATACATTCAGTAACAGGCCAAAGAGACCGGGGGTCAATTCAATCATAGCTATCATAAAAGTGCCTCCACACATCTTTGTCAGTGATATATATTTTTTATTTATGTAGCGAGAGAAAAAGAACTATGTAGAAATTAAAAACACAAGCGGTCTCTAGTTGAGAGCAAGGTCTGCTCTGTGTCACTGTTCAATGAGAGACAAACCGAATTAAATTGCAATGAAGTACCGAACATGATTGTATTTTGTGATGTCCTTGAACTGGAATTTGAATAGCAGCACATAGATTTACAAGACAGATGCCAAATTCTGGTGAGATGGTCTTGAGTTCAGAGCTCAAAAGCAGCTTTATACATTGCACAAGTCTGTTCCTATAACAATGTGTTTACATTGCACAAACAAGTGGATTCATCTTCAAAAACAAGACATTTAGGCCTTTTATGAGTCAATAAATGCTATCTAATTGACTAATTGCTCAAAATGATTTTCCATTAAGGAGAAGATAAATTAGACAGGGAAACAGACCCACATCAATTAAGATGTAGGTTATAATATTGAGCTGTTGAGCCATTTTGATTGGTTCCTGAACTGGATGAATAGGTAATGAGCTGATAAGTGGTTGTAATTGGTTCCTGGATTTGAGGCGAATTGGTAATGAGTTAATAAGTGGTTTTGATATGTTCTCTGGATTTGTGGTGAATTGGTAATGAGTCAATAATAAGTGATTGTGATAGGTTCTCTTGATTTGTGGTGAATTAGTAATGAGCTGCTATTGCTTTGTGAACTGTGGAATGTGCAGAGAAATTTAAATAAGATAGAATTTGCAAAATTTGCTATATTTGCATCTGGGTTTTTTACCCGGTCTACAGGTAAGCTAAGAATTACTCTGCCCTCCTCTCTCAGATATCCATTATATATCCCCTGTCCTACAACCGGATGGACAAACATCCATTACGTGACACACACTATGTAAAATGCTATCAATTCCGGCCTCCAAAATCAAATAGTA
>JAODXP020000032.1:959772-962272 GCA_027497455.2 Sardinella longiceps
CCCCTTCCCCTTCTCACAGCATCCTGCCCAGCCCAGCCCAGCCCAGCCCTGCCCAGCCTGGCACTCCTGCTTTGGGCTGTCTTGGCACATGCCCGTCTGATTCAGGAGAAATCCCACTGGCCTCTCACTGGAGCTCGGCTGCTGCCACATCCGCAGTGTTCCAGAAATAGAGGAGAGAGAGAGAGAGAGAGAGAGAGAGAGAGAGAGAGAGAGAGAGAGAGAGAGAGAGAGAGAGAGTGTGTGTGGAGGTAGAAAGAGGGAGGTGGGTATAGGTGGAAGGAAAGAAAGCATGAGAGAAAGACAGAAAGAGAGGCGTAATGGAGAGAAGAGGGGGGTGAAAAAAAGGGAGAGAGAGGATAGATAGAGCGAGAAAGAGAGAGGAGTAATGGAGAGAGAGAAAGAGAGAAGGACAGAGAGAGGGGGTGAAAAAAGAGAGTAGAGGATAGGTAGAGCAAAAGAGAGAGAGAGAGGTGGAGGTAAAGATAGCACTTGGGTTCCATCCCATCCCGCACAGGAGACTGCCTCACACTTTAATAAATCACTCCTTCCATGGCTCCTGGCTCTGCCTCTCTCTCTCTCTCTCTCTCTCTCTCTCTCTCTCTCTCTCTCTCTCTCTCTCTCTCTCTCTCTCTCTCTCTCCGTTGCCCTCACTCTGAACCAGACCCCAGGACACTAATAACAGCCCAGCAATGGCACAAGAATGACCCGCTGGTGTAATACCAGCAGCACTATATTGTAATAGCTAACCCATCCCTAGACAGGTATGCCAAGTGACATTACTCATGTGATAAAGGAGAGGGGACGTGTTGTATGCTTAGCTTAAGATTTTTGTCTTTTGTCATAAGGCTTTTTGTCTTTCAGTTCTAGTCAGGGAGTCAGTGTTATTATTATAAAATATCGCTGACGAGCATGTTTAAAAGAATTGAAGTTAATATATTTTGTCATCCTAAGTTTATGTCTCTATAAAATTAAATAAATACACGAAAATGTCAGATAAACCCTGATATCCATTGTTATTAGGGAGAGATTAGATAGGAGATGTGATTTTTGTTATGTACATAATTATGTATTTTTGCAACCCTCTAACACAGAACCAGAGCTATAAATGACTCATAATACTTCTGAGTCCCAGTGTTTGGCGGTTTCCACGGTGGACGAAATCCAAGCCTTCTTGGATACAGAATCCAAAAAAAAACCGACACAAAAAGGAAACAAAAGAGTTCTGCAATTCTGCCTTGTTTACCATCTTGTTACAATGCGGTTCCACTTGCGAATTATCGAGTCAAACGCTGGTGTAACAATTATCATACAACAAGAGGACAAACGGGGAAGAAATCTATGGCCTCGGGGTGACATTGAACTTAATTAAACATAATCATCTGCCTGGGCATTCTCCTAGACTAGACGGTGACCTGAAAATCAACATTGCAAATCTCCATTGCAAACGTATCAACCATTGCCATCTGTTGGCTGCTAAAGTTAGCACACTTTTTTAAAAACACTAAAATTGAAACCTAAAACAGTAGAACCCACAACATATCTTGCCTTGATTATGGGAGATTTAAAACTTTTATATACATTTACAGCATTCAGATGCACACAGATGAATATCTGGAACTATTTCCTGGTTTGTCAGACAGGACGTGTTTATTTTCAATAAATTCACACTTCCTATGGAGGTTTTTCTTTTTATCAAAAACACTCTTTATGAATCATGTTTGTAAGGCAGTGTTTGTTTGTTTGTTTGTTTGTTTGTTTGTTTACATGTCCTTTGCACGGTAGACAGCATAGCTGTGTGAGAAAGTAGATGATAGTGATGGTCTGAACGAATGTCCCCGTGGCATAATGCATGGACATCAAACCGGAGATAGGCATCTGACTTGTAGGGGTGTGTGTTGGTGTGTATGTGTGTGTGTGTCTGTGTGAGTGTGTTTATGTGTGTCTCTCCGTGTGTGTGTGTGTGTGTGTGTGTGTGTGTGTGTGTGTGTGTGTGTGTGTGTGTGTGTGTGTGTGTGTGTGTTGCTTCATTCAGCCCCACTGACATGCAGAGCCAAATCCTCAGTCCCACTGCAGGCAGGTGGGAGGCACAGGCAGGAAGGTCCATTCTAGCCCACCATGTGCATTCACTCTTTACAGATAAAACGTCAATCTGGGGGCGAGACTTGGACGTCCCGCCCTTATCTCCAAATGACATCTCCATTCCTTCATCCCCAAAAGACACACACACAAATGTGTGCACATACACACACACACACACACACACACACACACACACACACACACACACAAACATGGAAAGACCCAATCGCAGCAAGGGTTGAGGACACACACACACACACACACACACACACACACACACCATACAAAAACACACACTCACTTAAACACGGAGAGACACAGTCACAGCAAGGGTTGAAGACACACACACACACACACAGACACACACACACACCACACACCACACATACACTCACTCAAACACATGCAGAAAGACACACTC
>JAODXP020000032.1:967272-969187 GCA_027497455.2 Sardinella longiceps
AGAGTGATCCTATTACCTTTCATTATATTTTCATAGGCCCTCCAAAATGAGTCCAACTAAACCTCTCGGATCTTTCTAATTATGAGTTCCTCACCCCAGGGCATGTACTGTAGGAAAGAGGGCGTTGTTCAACATTATCTAAGGGAGGTGTTCTTTTAGAGAAGACTACTACAACCAGCTCCTGGAATCCATTCCCCCTTTTTTTTTGGAAAATGTATAATGTATGCAAGAAGAATAGCAGATACAAAAATAGCAGAAGTTACATGTAAATGTAAAGGTAAAGTTTGTAAACACACAACACATTTTGCAACATTCAGTTACAGCGACATCTACTCATAGGCCTAATGCTCTGGGATCTCGGGAGGACAATGTAAAAAATAAAAATGGTTTTACAATGATCACTTTGTTTACAAAAAGTAGGGGCAGCTTGACCTCCATTCAATAACCGAAAGGAGGAGTGAGCAACCTCTTTCTCTAAAAGCCAATTCAGACTAAAGATTTGAGGTGAGAAAAGACTGTTTTAGAGAGCCGTTGTGGCTGTTTGAATCAAGCGTTGCATGTCGCTGCAAGCAGTTTGAAGCCGTCGCTAAACATTCAACATGTCAAGTCACAGTTTCGGAGTACATTGTTATACGTAATACCGTAGCCTATATCAAATTATCCTGGCAATTAATGATAGTAATAATAGTATAATTATTATTATTACCTCCGCCAAGGAGGTTGTGTTTTCACCGGTGTCTGTCTCTGTGTGTGTGTGTGTGTGTGTGTCTGTGTACAACATAACTTGAAAAGTACTGCACGGATTTGGATGGAATTTTCAGACGTTTGTCGGGCCAAGTAAGAACTGATTTGATATTGGTGATGATAGGTGATCCAGAACACGATCTAGAATTCATATTGTGTCTGTAACCACATTGCCTTGGCGGAGGTCTGTGCTCTCCGAGTGTTTTTCTAGTATTAATAATAATCATAATGACAGTGAATTGCTGGGCAAGGCCTAACCTGTGGACACCACCATCTTTTGTGATTTGAATAACGGTCAGTGTATGTATTCCGTGTCCGCTTTGACCTGCCACTCAAAAGCATTGATCAAACAACAGACAGCCCACAACAATCCATAATACTGAGTGGGCCTGTAAAATCATCACACGAGTGGCACAAAAAAAGTCGATTGTTCTACCAGACTGGCCCGTCACCGTGGATGACTGCAGAAATGTCAAGCATGTGTTAATCAACAGCATTATGCATTAATTGGAGGGCCCAATTTGCATAGATTAGTTCGCATTGACAGTAATAGGAGTCCTCTTTCCTCTGAGATCAGCAAAATTAATGCAGAATAGGCGAATGCTAATGATGTTTCCCCACAGTCAAGCACATTTAAGACATGTTCGCCGTGGATAACTTACATACGCTGTCAAACCTTGTGCAGCCAATAGAGAGAAGCTGCCTCAGTGTTTTGATGATCTGTTTAGAAACCCATTCAATCAAGGTGTAAATGTGTTGTGAGATGGGAAGCCATCTTTTTGAATGTTTCTTTGGGAGAATGTGTCATGGGTTGGATTAGAATGCAGAGACGTGCCTGAGTAAATTATAACAGGATATAAATCGGGTGGTCCCACTCAATGGCATTTGTGCTGTGGAAATACACCGATTAAATCCAGGCTGGGCAAATGGCAAAGGTTTGCCGGTGCTCATTGCGTGTCGGGTGACGTTGGTCAGACTATCTGCGATGATTTGCTTCTGGGTCAAAGAAACCCTCCATTCTTTTAATTAGACAGCACAAATTAACATTTAAATCAGATGCATTTCCATGGATGTAAGAAACCACAGGGTGCATTTATTTCCTCTGCAGCTTTTGCGTTGAATACATTTCATGTCTTTTCTTGACGCTACAGTACGTGTCTAGTTACAGTAT
>JAODXP020000032.1:969287-971787 GCA_027497455.2 Sardinella longiceps
TGCTTTGAACAACTTAACAATCTTACCACAAATATACCACATTACTATTATTACTATCTATCACTACTACCATTATTGTCCCACTATATGAAGATTTTGTAACATAAAATGTCTGTTACTGAGACAAAAATCCTGGAATGTAGCTAATTCATGCAAATACCCTGGGTGTTAAGTTCTTTTACTAAGCAAATCTTTGACCCCTAAATCTTTTGTGTTGTTTCTGAGAACATTTCTTATCACATTAAATTCAGTAAAGTTGTCTTTGTTATTTTACAGCCGACTGACTCCACAAAATCCCGGCAAACCATACCAATCAGACACTTGCTTGCGGGCAAGACTTGAACTGCATGACTAATAATATCTAATGAGTATAAAAGATAATTTAGCTTTTCTTTTCACAGACATAATGAATTCGTTTCTAATTGGGAAGCGGGAGAGGTTTTTTTTTTTTTTTTTTTTTTTCCTCTGCAAATGTCTCAGCCAACGCTCTCAACAGAACATCTCCTCATTGATTCAAAACTAATGATAGAAACAGAGTCCCCGTCATCATGACTTCAATCTTTTAATGTAGGCAGTGACAGCATCATGCAGAAGAAAACAACAGTCATGTTAATAGTTTATCGGCCTACACTTTTTTTTTTTTTGGCCCAAGTTTTTCCAATGTGTCAAAACATCAGAGAAATATTATTGAGACGAAGGTGAAAACATGGCAACAACAAAATCACACAGCGCTCCTGCACACCCCCTTAATGATCTAGACAGATTGTGTGCACAGCATGCAATACTATCAGCAACATGGGGCATTTAGAAAACAAACAAGAAAGACGTAGTTAGGTAAGTAGGTCGGTAGGTAGGCAGGCAGGTACTGTAGGTAGGTAGGTAACTTTTTTTTCACAGATTTCCAATACAGATCTCCGTCTTGCTCAGGCCAGTGTCCGGTGTGAATACCTGAATGCTGTCTTTAAGAAAAAGAACGAGAAAATTTGATGCTACATAGACTGAATAACAAACCGATTGCTAATGCTGACTGAATGTTATGCCCCATTCAATTAGTGTTAGTTGCTGGTTCATTGCTCGGCCTTTGTTCTATCAAATTTACTTTTTGTCCCCCCTTCCTACAGCACTTGGGGTGTTTGGATAACAGGGCAATGGATTGATCTATACTGGAGAACAGACAAACGGATGGACAAACAAACTGAGAGACAGACAGACAGATGGACAGACAGACAGGGGAGCCAGGAGCACGTCGCTGCATGCATATCCATCCTCGCTGGGCCATGCAGGATCACCCCCACGGCAGGCCTTAAATAATGGATGTCTGGGCTGGTAGAGAGAGAGCTCTGCGGCCCCTGGAGAACCTGGCGCAGGAGGAGGAGGTAAAGGCAGGGTCGAGCTGCACGAGGAAGCCCTCGCCGTATCTACCCCACCACCACCCCGCCCCTCCACCACACACACACACACACACACACACACACACACACACACACACACACACACACACACACACACCACCCTTTCAGCCGGGAGGCAAGTGCCTGTGACGGGAAGAGGACGTGCTGGTGATTTTTAGAGGCGTGGCTGGCCGACTCAGAGAGACCCAGAACATCAATGGCTGAGTCCCACCTTATATCCTATGTACTCAACACTCAAAGACTTAACTGGCATGAACAGGCCAATCACAAGGCTGACTCACTGTAGCTACAGTACATCTTTGAGGGTTCAGGGTTTAGGGTGGACATTGGCTTAGGGTTTAGTGTGGGCATTGGGGTTCAGTCAAGGTGGTTAATGAAATATATAATGAAATACATTAACAAACTAGAAAAGCGCTCAGAGAGTGCAGACCTCTGCCAAGGCAATGTGGTCACAGACACAATATAAATTACAGATCATGTTCTGGATCACCGATCGGCACCAAAATCGAATCAGTTCTTGCTTGTCCCAATATACACATTGTCCGAAGATTTCATCCAAATCCGTGCAGTACTTTTTGAGTAATCCTGCAGACAGACAAACCAACGTGACCAAAAACATAACCTCCTCGGCAGAGGTAATAGAATATACAATACATAAACTTGCTATTTTTACAACAGAAATCAAATGCAAATGTTCATACTACATATATATGAAACTAATATGCAAAGTATTTGCATTGGATTATATTCTCACCTCTAATGTAGCCTACAGTATAGACATTTTTAATCTGGTGCTCAGTAAACTGTGCCTGCACTGTGTGAAACCGAACAGCAGGTTTTATATAGTGGAGGAGTCTGTACTGTAACGCCATAGCATTTATAACAAATGGTTTTGTCTAACTGCAAAGACACACAGTTTCCTTTTTTAAACCCTTGCACACGGCCAAAGGGTAAAATCTGCTGAGTGTAGTTGTGCTCTGCACAGCCCAGGGTCTGCACTGAGCTGATGCTGGTGGATGGCTCCATTTTAACCGCCCCCTTGAATGTCAGGCAAAGTATAAGACCCACACTGGAAGAGAAGGAGGAGG
>JAODXP020000032.1:979287-989287 GCA_027497455.2 Sardinella longiceps
AGGGGTCGGCGGTGTCATGTGCATACAAATGTTATTCATTGCAAGAGCAGAGGGGAGGAGGCAGACTCTTCATGTCTGTGTTCAGATGTTAACCAGGACAGTCGTCCTCTGAGAAATAGCCTATACACTACTCTTAAAAAATAGGGCATATGGTTGATGAATTTGACAGGATGACAAGGAAATAAATGAAAAAGTATAAACTGATGAGTTTTACATGGATGATGAAACTGAGTCGAGTATTTTAGGACACTGAAATATTGTAATCTGACTATGTAGTGATTGATTAACATTCTGTTGTAATAGTTGAGTACGGAGGTAAATTTATATCTTCACACATTGCTAATTTTTAAAGTATATTTTTGGGCCTCTATTCAGATAATAGATTGACAGAAAATGAAAGGGGGAGAGAGAGAAATCTGAGATATAGCCTCAGGTCGGATTCAACCCCAGGTCCCAGGGTTTATGCTATTGGGGCCATAACCCACAGTGTGCCACAGTGCCCCCCATACTGTTTTCACTTTACGCTCACATCCTGGAGTAAAAATCCACATTCCAGCATCCAACATCTTGGAATGAAGCATGTCCATTTTTACATGTCTTGTTAAGTGCTTTTTTAATCTCTTCACACAGTGTTCTGTGTTGTGATGTTGATTATGATGTTGGCTTTGGACTAAGAGGACAACAGCATCTAAAACTCTACACACACCTCTCAGGGTCAAATGATCAATGAAGAGGGGAGGGAATGTGTGTGTGTGTGTGTGTGGGGGGGGGGGGTCTTTGAGACCTACAGTAAGCCATAGCTCCTGAACCACTCATATCACTCATTCCTAAGCCTCTCTCAATAGATGCCATGTTATGTACAGTATTTCATACAAGGACACTTGTCCTTCGCCGTGCCCAGACACCCTCAAGTACTCAGACTTTTTTCAAGGTCAATCAGACAAAATTAATTGAAAGGGATATAAAAGGTGGATGGAATGTCATGTGGAGAAAGCTTCTTTCTTAAAAGGCCAGGTCCTTCTTCACACGGCTGCTGCCAGGAACGTTGACACACCTGCTGGAACATTCTGCTCTCAGTGGACCTGTAAATGACACTATCAGTATCGTGGCGTTAGCAAGCTGACAACCAATCAGCACGCTCCTCTTGTCACGCATGGTGGGGCAATATGACTACTTAGGCCTTTTTATAAGACCACAACACGTCTCTGGAAACATCTCACATGACACTGGAGAAAGACATAGTAAGTGCTTGGCCATGACACACACGCACACACACACACACACACACACACACACACACACATACACACACACACACACACACACACACACACACACACACACACACACACACACACACACACACACACACACACACACACACACACACACACACACACACACACACACACACAAGAGAGGCATGAGAGGCATTTTGACATCCAGTTAAGGAATTTCCATTGTTTGAAAAATTCATGCAGCCCAATTAATGCTTACTCTGAGGTTTCCCTAAATGAAAACTAAGAAATGTTTTGTCAGCAAAAAAAAAAAGAGTGACATATTGACGGAAACTGACATTTTAAAACTTTGCTGAAATTTCCAAATAAGAGTGTCTCTCTTCGAAACAAACACCAGGCAGATTTCTGCTGCGTACTTGTTTGGTGTATTTACTTGTTTATTTGTTTACCTTAGCCCGAAAAGACAACACACCTTCCTCCTCTCCCCTCGTTTTTCTTGCTAAAACGCAGGAAAACAAAGTACTCCCCTGACAGTAAATCATTCAGCTTGACGTGCCGAACACTGAGCTTTGACGTGCCGGAGCTCTTGAAGATCTCCCCTAACGCTCTCTGCTTTGCAACACTCTTCAGAAAACAACTTCAGCAACCCTGGAGTGAGATAGGAAGAGATTAAAAAAAAAAAAAAAGATTTTAAATAATGACTGCCAAGAAACTTTCTGCCAAGAATGCCTAGCAGGTGACACAAGTGCCTTGTTATAAAAGAGTGCTGGCAAGAGCTGGGTGATTTGAGCTGTACTGTGGGGTGAATTAAACCTTCACAGATTCCTTTGTCTGTTTGTTCTGTAGAAGGCCGCCCTGTGAGATGTATCCTGATGCTCTTGTATCTTTTAGTGTGCTCATGTTTGTTTGTGTGTTACTGAGTAGGTTGTTGTTGACAGTAAGCTAATACTCAAACCAGTTACTTCACAACTTCTCAAAGGCCAATACTTGCATGTGCTCTGGTTAATTTTGGTGATTAAAAAGCCAAAAGATCAGTTTGAATCAGACAGATACAGAAGAGCATGTCCACATTAAACACATACACTCTCATTGGTTCTTCCCTGTGATGGCACCAGCCTACTAGGCAAGCTAGTAGGGCCCCTGTTCACACATGCATCACCCCCTCCTTTGACATTTCAAGATGCCATTAAAACCATAACCACACATCATCAAGTTATATTAGTTATATTACGTAAATCATTTGAAAGGTTACAATTCTTTTTATTGTCAGATATGTTATTTGATGCATATTCATATAATAACAATGCTTTCGGATTTCACATAGTTAGTATGTTGACTGCTGTTTTTGCAAAGCTTATTTGCACAATTAAAATGTTTGTTCAAATGAGAATGTTAATATGATACTGTACAATCCTGTAATATCAATTTAGGTCAAGAATTAAAAAATATTAAATGATATTTCAGTAGGGCCAGGTGAATGCGCAAAAAAACAAATTTCACTTGAAATGCACCCCCATTCAGGTATATGCAACAATTCACCTTATTCTGCCCCGCCCCTTTTTGTCATTATTTCTTCCACGATTGTCCTCCAATTGTCTTGGAACTTCTGTTAGCCACCTGCCTCTCATTCACATCCACATCATTTTCATGAAATACCACACAACACTCACAAAACTCCTTATTGTAGCCGTAGAAACACCGTTTTTACTGCTGAAAACATCAGTTTTATCTGGCGACGAACTGTACTAACCTTATTGATTGATATAATGAGCACAACTTCATAGTAAGACCACTTATATCAGAACGTTAAAACATCAAATATCTCAATGCTAAGCCAATGCGTTGCCAGACCGGATGTTGAAAGACAATCGCCATGGCAGCCCCCGTGTTTACCCGCAGAATAGAATAGGGCCACTGACTGATCACACTGGATTTCTCCTTTAATGTTTATGAGGTGCTATGTCATGCTAATAACAGGCTCATGTCACTCTTATGTAGTCATCTTCAAATAATAAAGTGTTACTGATATTTCATATTTCCAAGTGCTTCTATAGATTTTTCCCCCATGATCAGTCTATAATTCCCCTTGCCTGTTTTTTTTTTTTTTTTTTAAATTGACAAAGCATCTCTTCTGCCAGGGAGTCCTGGTCAAAATGGCAGTGGTTTCAGACAAGCAGTTTCAGACATGACAATAGAGACAATAGACAAATACAGACAAAACTCAATTTACACGCAACTGTAGGCTACTGTAGGTGTTTAGTGGTGATACTGTATATAGGCCTATACTAAGAGCATATAGACCATAGACTCATGTCAGTTAAACAGAGTGTGTAGCTGTGGCTAGTGGGACTTAAGTCATTCACCCATGCTCTATATTTACCATCACACAGCTAAGCCCCCTCCTAAAAGACACACTCTTCAATTCGATTCACCTGAACACGGCTGAGACTCCAGAAATGGCCTGTTCCTCTGGCTTTTCCTTCTGTCAGACTGAATTGTTTTGACACACAGTCTGCCTGTTCCCCTCCCCTGGGGAGTCTTGTGGAGCGGGTGGAGAGTGTGAGTGTCACATTACAAACACACACACACACACACACACACACACACACACACACACACACACACCTAACATGTCTCAGATAAGGAGAGTTACCTCTGGCCCTAAGCAGGCCCTGATTAGGGATTCTTCCGGCTGCTATCTCAGACTCCCTCTAGAGGGTTGGAGTAACACACACGCGCGCGCACACACACACACACACACACTGAATACTGAATGCTGAATCTTGAATTCCCCTGAGATGATAGATTTTTGTATGGGGAGACACCAGCTGCCTTTCCCCAGACTGCAGTATAAAAAATCGACGTGTGGGAAATAAATGCTTAATTTACTTGTTGAAGAGTCAGTGTCTAAGTGGCAGTTATCATACACTGCTTCACTCATTTTAATTCAGAGGATTAGAGGTTGGATACACTGATACACACTCCTTTTCACACACACACACACAAATGCATGTACTGTAAATAAGGGTATACACACACACACACGCACGCACGCACGCACACACACACACACACACACACACACACACACACACATGCACAAATTTATACAGCCTATTATCACATACACACACATTTATACAGCCACACCGTAGTACATATAGACAAAATCATCCACACACACACATATATGCACAAATGCACACACATACACACAAACCACTTAACCACCTAAGGTTTTTCCTGCAGAGTATGTTTTTTTTTTTTTTTTTTTGAACCCGCTGGCGCATTATCCATTTCCCCTCCTCTCGTTCTTTTATTCCTCCGCCTCAGTTTCTGCACTCTGTTCGATATACAGCGTCCAGATGCTTCGCTGTAGCAGCCAGGGGGGCCCTTGCCTGGCTGCACGTCAATATGTCAGGTCAATAGCTTTGGGTGGTATTGACCGTGTCACAGAAAATAACTCCGGCAAGGGAGGTGCACAATCTAACTGCCTCCCTCCCACACTGCGTACAAGCTGATCCATCTTCAATCAGACGCCTGCGTTGGACTGGCCTTTCACCCATGCAAGGAGGTGGCACAAAAGGGCCGCCATAGGAGATGACAAGCGTGGGAGGTTATTCCATGTTACGTCCTGTTTGTAGGTGTTCTGGATGAAGTCATTATACTGTTAAATAAATGGGTCACTGTGTAATATCCTTTGTGGTTCCCTTGTATCAATTGGCTTTAGTTATAGGTGAAAAAAGGGATGGGAGAAAGTGTGAGGATTTCCCCTCTGATTGGCTAACAGCTCCCTCAGGTGGTTCTAAATTTCTCATGGCTTCGGTTGTGTTGTTTCGTAGTCAAATTTGACGGCGAAATATTGCTATAATCGACAAATAGCCTACTCGCTAAAGGCTCGCTTCCTGATCGTTTCCTGATCATTTCTCAATGTTTCAGAATGATAATATAAATGTGGTCTATATTTTCTCCTGATAGAGGTGAATGTTAGTGGAAGTTGTCATCATGCTAAAGTTGTAGGCTAATAAACATTTGGAAACCTTTTGAAATAAAGATTGGTCTATTTATATCAGGGCCGATTTGTAGTTTTGCCCCCTCTTTTCCAGGAATAGAAGTGAATAAATGAAGGAGAAAAAAAGTAAGAAATGTACTGTGATGGCCCCCTTCCCCCTTCTGTTAACGGCTCCTTTTCAAAGTTCCCGGTAAAAACCTTTGAAATGCGCTAGCAAGTTGTAGCTAACCTCAGCTAGACCTCAGACTTCAGTTAGCAGAGAGAGGCACTTTGCAAATTACCTCTAACATAGCCTTAGCTACAAAAAGTCATCGTTTTCAAACCACATACTGTGTTTGTTATCAACTTTTAAAACATGGAGTTAAATTAACCCTATATAGTAAGATAAGATGAGATAAAACCCCAAGTAAAAGACCGTTTGTGGAAAAATGTCCGCCATCTTGGATGATTTGAATGCAGTGATTTGATTGGCTGGTGCCTGTTTGTGATGCTTCAGTACTCAAAACAACTGAGTTTAACCACTTTTGAGTTCAACTAAATTATTTGATATGAGTCTAACCAACTTTTGACAAGTTTTGAGTAATCTCAGCTCATTTTAATCATTGAACTATACTGTCAGGTTTTACAGTGTGATATTTGGTGCCCTAGGCGATCACCTAGTTCGTCTATGCCTAGAACCGGCCCTGCTTTACATTGCCATCAGTCATTACAATCTTTCTTATATATAACATTACCTGACAACACAGATTTTGCGCCCCCTGCTAAATGCATTTCAGCCACTGACAGCTAGTCAAATGTATCAAATGGTTTGTGAGACCTTTAAGTTTAAAAAGTTAGGCCTATTAATTCAGTGACAGAGGTTGGAGGTTCCATCTTATGTAGCCTAAATCCTGTATGGATGTTATAGGTGAAAATATTGCAAAATAATTGGGAGCTGTTGGTTCTATATAACATCCTGTGTGAATGTAATTGATGAGAATATGTGATATAACATGTCATATAACTATGATATAACTATTATACTGATGGTGTTATAACAGGGTCTATGTAACATCCTACTATATTTGTGGATGTTACCGATGAGGCTTTTCTTGTGTGGTGAACAAGGAAAAACACTTCCTCACAAAATCACAAACTTGAGGATTTCATCTTTGACAGGTTGGATTCCAGCCACAACTTGTTTTCATTTTTCCACATTTCCGTAAATCTTCCAGCTGAGTAAAGATAGAGTGTGGGAAGTGAGAGCCAGATCACCCTGATCAGATTACAGCACATAATATTACTGTGAAATTAATTACCCATTAAATAATTAAGCATTAGAAAGATGCCAAGCAGAGACCATCTCCATCCATTTGTTGGGTGAAATCAAAGGTGAAGATATTTTAGAGTTTCTCCCCATCCCAAAAAGGCCACACGCACTCACCGCACACACACACACACACACACACACACACACACACACACACACACACACACACACACACACACACACACACACACACACACACACACACACACACACACATGACAGACACCCACATCATACACACACATACTGTACATACACAAACACATCACATATAAAGACAGCAGACAGACACACACACACACACACACACACACACACACACACACACACACACACACACACAAACAAGGCATACTGTACACAAACTAATCACACATGAAGACACACACACACACACACACACACACACACACACACACACACACACACACACACACACACACACTACCCAATCCTCCCCTGAAGAGTGTGGCAGCAGCAGTAGCAGGGGTATCAGTATCCGTGTGTGGCACCAGTCAGGCAGTCAGGCAGGCAGGCAGTGAGGCAGAGCTGTGCAGTGCTGTGCAGTGGGGCTCCTGGAGACTGGAGGCTCCCCTGTGTGGTGTGACCGTGATGCAGGCTCACCCTAGGGAGTCACTACCCCCACTGGGAGCTGACAGACGGGTCTAAATGGGAGGCGGTGTCAGTTAGGGGGAAGCACTCACACACACACACACACACACACACACACACACACACACACACACACACACACAGTCACACATACACACACACAGTGCACACACACAGCACACACACACACACACACACACACACACACACACACACACACACACACACACACACACACACACACACACACACACACACGTATGCACACCCATACATACTCAAGGCACACACACATTATACTGTACATACCCACAATTACACAAACACATGGACAGTAGCACTCACACACACACAAACATGCACACACACACACGCACACACACACACACATAGACACACACATGCTGTAAGCAAGCAAATAAAGAGGGCACGTAAATAAGTGAGCAAATAAATAAATCATTTAAAGAGGCCTAATGAATTCCTCTTCATTTCCAGATCACCGGGATGCTTGATGCTTTTCCTTGCCCCTGGAGTGTGTGTGTGTGTGTGTGTGTGTGTGTGTGTGTGTGTGTGTGTGTGTGTGTGTGTGCGTGTGCGTGTGCGTGTGTGTGTGTGTGTGTGTGTGTGTGTGTGTGTGCGTGTGTGTGTGTGTGTGTGTGTGATGTGTGTGTGTGTGTGTGTGTGTGTGTGTGTGTATGTGTGTGTGTGTGTGTGTGTGTGTGTGTGTGTGTGTGTGTGTGTGTATGTGTGTACTCAGGGGGGGTTGGATCGGCCATCTGGCCTCTCCGCTGGCTGTGTGCTGCCTGGTTGCCTGCTGAGGGACCCTGGTGACTGAGAGCAGCAGCCCACCCAACTCTCCCCCTCCTCCGCTTTCTTCTCCTCTTCCCTCTCTCCTCTCCCTCTCTCTTCTCTCCATCTCTCCCCCTCCTCTACTTTCTTCTCCTCTTCCCTCTCTCCTCCTCTCTTCTACCCATCTCTATTTCTCCTCCCCTCTCTTCTCCTCTTCCCTCTCCTTCTCTCCTCTACCCATCTCTACCCTCTTCCTATTGCTTCTCCTCATCCCTCTCTCCTCTCTTCTCTCATCTCTACCAATTCTCTCCTTTCTTCTCCTCTCCATCTCTACCTATCCTCTGCTTTCTTCTCCTCTTCCCCTCTCCACTCCTCCTGTCTTTTCCTTTTCCATCTCTCCTCTCCTCCTCTCTTCTCTCCTCTATCGTTTTCTACCCATCCTCTGCTTTCTTCTCTTTCCTCTCTCCTCTTGTTTATCTCTCCCTCCTCCCTCTTTCTCCTTCTCTCCTCTCACCTACCCTATACTCTCCACTCTCCTCCTCTTCCTCTATCCTCCTCTCCTCTTCTCTATATTCTACTCTCCTTTTCCTTCACCTTTTCTCTTCTCTCTCCTCCTCTCCACTCCCCTCCTTTCCCTTCACCATCTCTCCCCTCTCTCTACTAGCCTGACAAACCAGACTATAACATAAAATGTATAGTATAGTTGGACCATGACTGATAGACGGCTACAACCAATCAGAGCAACTAACAAGTCGATTCAAGCAACGCTAAGCCCGCCCAATGACTCTCTGTCCAGACAGAACGTTGTGATTGGCTTAACACCACAACATCTGAATACAACCTTGAGCGTTGTGATTGGATAGACACCACTGATGTCTGAGCAATCCCCATCGTTCATAGCTAGACATACTCGCTGATCAAATTACAGTACATTTGCTACCACTAGAGAACGTCTAGAGTTCTAGGCTATCTCTCTGCTCTTCTTTATCATTCTCTCCCTCCTCTCTACACCTCCCCTCCTCTCCTTCTCCTCTCTTTTCCCTTCACCATCTCTCCTCTCTCTCTCTTCTCGTCTCTATGCTCTTCCCCTCCCCTTCTTCTCTCCCCTCTCCTCCCCTCCCCTGCCCAGATGGGTGTCCATGGCTGTCTTCTGGCCTTACAGTCAAATACAGATGCTTGCCCTCAGCACCACTCCAGTGGGGCTAATTATTTCAGATGAGGATTGTGAATTATGTACCAATGAATGTGAATGACACACATAGAGAGGGAGAGAGGGAGAGAGAGAGAGAGAGAGAGAGAGAGAGAGAGAGAGAGAGAGAGAGAGAGAGAGAGAGAGAGAGAGAGAGAGAGAGAGAGAGAGAGAGAGAGAGCAAAGGCTCCTGGGAGAAGGCATCCATGCTGTTGAGTCGGGGCTCATTTTTGAGCGCCATCTGTTACCGGGTTCAGGATTTGGAAGCACCATTTTTGTGTGCCAGCAAAGCCACCTCCCAAAACAACCGAGGGGGAACGATAGAGGGAGGCGACAGAGAGGCGACCGTGGGTTGCATCACCTGGCCCTGCATGGTAGAGGTGTCTTATTGACCATGGATGATGCCAATGTTTCCTCAGACGTTTTCAATTAAACTGTAACGATATAAATCAATAAAAGAGTTTCGCAACAGATGCACAATTGAGATTTCAGGTTGTTGTTGTTATTGTTGTTGTTGTTGTTGTGAGACACCAACTCAATTTTAGCCTTTTCCTTTCCTTGATATTGGCCACCTTGGTTAATGTTGTCTGCACAGAAGTGGAGAGGTTTTTCTTTTTTTCTGTTCTTGTTGAACAAAACACAGCACACAGACACACACATACACATGCCTCACACACACACACACACACACACACACACACACACACACACACAGAGAGAGAGAGAGAGAGAGAGAGAGAGAGAGAGAGAGAGAGAGAGAGAGAGAGAGGCAGGCACACACACATCAAAAGTGGCTTTAGCGCCTCTCCCTGCTGTGAATCGAGCCGAGAAACCAATAGCTCATTAAAACA
>JAODXP020000032.1:994287-1082972 GCA_027497455.2 Sardinella longiceps
TAGATAATAAAATAGCTGCACTTTAGATTACTACTATTATTATTGCTAGACTATTGTTGTTGTTTATGTTAGCCATATCATGCATGATTTGCCTTCCTTATCAGAATCTTTAAAGTTTCAGTATGAGCAAAGTCCTGGTATTAGTTACATTTTACAAGATGCATATTGTGACTAAATAGAAAGGTAGATGGCGTCCTCTACTGGCAAAACGATGCAACGCCAACTGAAACATTCTTCACTCCCAACCGACAGATGGCAGCAACAATATCAAACGCTCTCTTCCCATCACGCCAAGTGTTGTCTTGGGAAATTCTGTCAGGTCATAGGGCACGTGTGTGTTTTCAGCATGCAGAATGTGAATGCTGTGGTTGCACACTGATTGCATGCCCAATGTGATGTTGTTCAGCGTGTTGAAGTTTAGATATGTGGAGTGAACATAGTGAAACAAACTGTATTTAATATCCAACGAGATATAACTTCTATGTAAACTGCCTTGGGCTGCATCAGACAGGCATCATGGTGAAAGAACAATTTAGAGAGACGGATGTGGCCAAAAAAATGTAAGTATCAAAGTTAGCTTAGCTAGCGAGCTAGAAGTTAGGCTAACGTTATGTTTTAATGAGAATAACTTGTCTTTTGGCTCATGGTCTCTCGAAAGCCAAAGCGACGTTAACGTTAGCATGTCTATGTGAACGCAACGATTCCCAGCTCAATTGGTAACGTTACAATTTTCCCGTTTAATGGATCTCTCTTTGAGACATGACTTCAGCAAAGGATGCAGCAACATGCCGGTTCTTGTAATCTGACACGTTTGAATTTAATGATGTTTATTTCCAAGATATCGTTCATTCTTCTGGGATTTTAGCATTGACATGTGGGAAGCTATAATTATCTGATTATAAGATCTGATCATATTCCAAAGCACATCACTCACCCATTTGGAAATTGACAGCTCATTTGACGTTAATCAGTTCAAAACAATTAGCGTTGGTGGCCAAAGTTGGATGTTAACAAGACTTTCTCCTTTTCACGACACAGAAGCCACATCTGTTTTGGGATGAAATCTGCAGAACAGATGCGTCAGCAGGCTCACATCCAAGTGGTCAGCAAGAATCTTTATAGTCAAGATACGAAGCACACACCGCTTTCCTATGGTGTCTTGGACCATCGAATGGTAAAACGCATTTGTTTATGAATCCCTATGTACATGTGCACATACTGTATTTATGATAGTGGGACATTATCAGAGAATGTGTTGTCACTTATATGAAAAGCTTAAAAAGCATTGAAGGGATTATAGATTATTTAATGTTTGGCGTTCTTCTATTTCAGGGCACAAGTGAGAAGGACCGGCCATGTGAGACGTGTGGAAAGAATTTGGCAGACTGTTTGGGTCACTACGGATATCTAGACCTGGAGCTCCCCTGCTTTCATGTGGGCTACTTCAAAGCCATCATAGGCATCTTACAGGTTCGAGTTGTGTTGCTTTTTCAGATTTGCTATGCAAAGCAGCATTGATTTGATGCGAGCTTTCATGACAAGACAAAGGCATTGATCAGTATTTTTCTTGAATGTATTGATTTGCTTCAGAGCAGATTGATTCACTTCACAATTGTCTATTATTTGGTTTGCTGTTATTACATCTGTAAAGTTGGCCAAAAGATCACAAAATGAAATCGATGAATTCACTTGGTTTAAACTTCAGATAATTGGCTTTTTATCCTGTGAGGGAAATTTGGTCTCTGCCCTTTCACCCAATCTTGAAATAGAAACATACACACAGCACATGGTGAACACACATTGTGGTGAGACACACACACTTACACAGTGCAGTTGGCTGTCTGCTTCAGCGGCGCCAGGGGAGCAGTGAGGGGTTAGGTGCCTTGCTCAAGCCGGGGTTTACTAATCGAGAATCAACCCTGCAGTCATAAGTCTTAACCAATAGGCCACGGCTGCCCATAATCAATAATCCATTCAATTAGTAGTATCCAATCAACTTACCAATAATCCAATCTAAACTGCTTTTGTTCACAGATGATCTGTAAGACGTGCTCCCATATCATGCTGTCCAAAGAAGAAAAACTTCAGTTCATGGACCACCTCAGAAGGCCTGGCCTTGTCTACCTCCAGAAGCGTGGCCTCAAGAAGAAGATCTCAGACAAATGCAGAAAGAGGACAGTCTGCTTGAACTGCAATTCTTTCAATGGTAGGCTACTGCCATAGTTCTGAAAACTCATGTGCAGAACTAGTTAGGTTATAAATTATTAATTTGCTGCGCTGACATCCAGTTTACAAAACTAAATCAGTGCTGGTCAAATTGGGTTGTACATGTTGGGCTGTTCCCATATAGTAAGGTTCTGGTGGGCTGCTGGCGTACCGCTTATCAGTTCTCCGCTGGCCCGCCCGCTCTTTCACCTCAAATGGTATTTTTTTGCAGAAAAGTCATTCTTTTTTTGGTCCAAGAGTGATTTGATAGTAATGGATTGCAGTACTTCAGAAATAGTCAGATGCCACTGCATCACTAAGTATACAAACATCACTATAGTAACTGGTTGGCACAAAGAATATCTGCTTCTTTAAATTTTAACTGCCAATTTATAGGCTCAACTGCAAGCATGTAATTGGAAACGAAAAATAAAAACATGTAGTATGTCTGGTATTTGTTGCTACATAAGTTAGTTAGATCATTTTTAGCAGTCATCTACCAGTGGACAGGGTAATCTAGCCTATCCTTAGCCAAAAAAAGTGTGCTTAGCCCTGAATTAGTGGTAAATAAACCTTTGAATTTGACATCACCCGCTATTTGGTATTAAAAGGGCTTTTACTCTTAACTGTTCAGTTTGGAATGTGGAAATTATGCATATGGGCACATATGGTGACCTATCTCTGTAGATTAATGTCTTGTCATGCCATCTGTTGTGTCATCAAGATTGAAAATCCCCTGTTATCTGTGCTAGGTCCAGTGAAGAAGTGTGGTTTGCTGAAGATTCTTCATGAGAAGTACAAGACTACCAAGAAGGTGGTAGATCCCATAGTGTCTGACTTCATGCAGTCTTTTGACATTGCTATCGAACATAACAAAGAGGTGGAGGCCTTATTACCGCGAGCACAAGTGAGTATTCTGATATATGTTTTGGTTCCTTGATTCCTTTTAAGGCGATATTCCAAAGCTTATATCACCCGCTGGAATGAAATACTGTTTTCTGATTGGCTGTCAGGGTGTCCGTTATTTCTAGATAACAGGACACCTGAGGCATTGTTGGGTAAAAAAGTTTCACCAGCGTTCCTTATCAATGCTCTTTAGAATGCAGCCTTGTGGATCTTCTTTCATATGAAAATAGTACTCCAACCGAACAGGATAACCTCTTTCAAAACAGAGCCACATGTTTCTTTTATGTTTTAATCACTTGCTTACCGTCTATACGTTTTAGTTGCAACCGGTTGATAAGCGGGATAACGGCCTTCGAGGTGTCCCGATATAAGAAAAATAATGGACTTGGTGTAAGCAAACAGCCGTCGCCATCGGGCTGTTCTTCGCCTTCGCTTTGTCCATTATTTTTATTATATCGGGACACCTCGGCGACCGTTATCCCTTACATATCAACACAAAACACAGCAATGCCAGATCGCCACGTGGTCTTGTTCTTTTCCTACTGGTAGCACTTGGTTACTTTCAACAACAGCGTTATGGGTTGAAAATGTTCAGAATATCTATCTCTAGCATCCCTATGCAGAATAGCTAAAACGAAGTTTCCCACTTGTTGTACCATGACAAATGGTGCCTGGAGCTCATTGAGATTGATAAATGACATGTTCCGGAGTAAAAACTGCATCTTGGCGAGCTCATTGCTGTTGAGCTTAGTATAATCACTGAAAGAGGATGGGAGCAGTACCTGTCTCCTTAGGTATGCTAGTCCAATGTCTTATTACCCAACAATATGTACATATCTGGGGTTGCCGTTCCTAAGCGTCCATTTGTTTTTGGGTTGCAGGAGAACCTGAATCCGTTGGTTGTGCTGAATATGTTCCGGAGGATTCCGGCAGAGGATGTTCCGCTGCTGCTGATGAACCCGGAGTCAGGGAAGCCGGCCGACCTCATTCTCACCCGTTTGCTGGTCCCGCCGCTGTGTATCCGGCCTTCGGTGGTCAGCGACCTCAAGTCTGGCACTAACGAGGATGACCTCACCATGAAGCTCACAGAGATCATCTTTCTCAACGACGTCATCAAGAAGGTACCAGTTGGCCAGTGGGAGACACACTTGCTTCCACCTCACTCCTTACAGTCCTGCCTCAATAAAGACAAAAAATGTAAATAAGCTAGAAATGCACTTGGAGAGTGCAGACCTCCAGATAATATCATCACTGAAGCCCCCTAGAAGTCTGGCGTTTCCAAATTGTCTTTATAACTGTCAGGAGTGAATTCTTAAAAAAATAATAATAATAATAATCCTGTGTCCAGATAGCCTGCCAAGCCATCCTATAACATTAACATGTATAGTCTGGCATTGATAGATAGACTGAACTCTTTGAAACTGCTTCTGCACACAATAGGATAGCCTATGACTAATCGGAGGAATGAACTAAATGTAAGCGCCAATTCAAAAGACCATTATTTTTGGTGAGGCCCGCCCTAAACACATAAGAGCGTTATGATCAGTTAACAACACCAGTGTCTAACCAATCAAATTCCCTATGGCTTGCTACTAGACGTACTGGCTGAGCAAATCTATTTATTTGCCACCGCCAGAGTAAGTCTAGATTTCTAGGCTATTGTCCAGATAGTGGTCCGGATTATCAACAACCGGTTTATAACAAACCGACAAGCAAACAAACAAACTTACAGAGAAACTGACAAACAAATTCCGGCGAAAACATAACCTTGGCGGAGTTAAAAAATATGTTTTTTATAAAAGCAGATAATGTTTTGTGAGTTGGCTGATACAACCACGCCATGACATCACTGAATGAATGAGAGAATGAGGGAGAGAAGAAAGGGCAGGAAGTGGACGTCTAGCACAATAAGTGACGATCTTCACACCATTGATCCAAGAGCAGACAAATATCACAGAAGTTCCAGTGTAGAATCAGGAAACAACACGGTGACCTTCACCATACAGCACCTCACAGCAGGCTGGAGAAACTGCTTCAGTAACCTGGCAATCTTGCCTACCGTACTTTCACTTTTCACATTTAATCTTGTGGGCTTTGTCCCATGCCTCTCTACAGGTACTGTTGTGGTAACATTTAGCTTCCCGTCACAGATTCATCTTTCACTCTGTGTGCTCTGTGACCCTGGCTTAGAAAGGTAAACACAAACAAGTAATAATGAGTCAGCCCTTAAATAAGCTGGCCAGTTACACCATTTGCCAATCACAAAAGGGGACTGTACCAATATGCAGGGGTGAAGGCCAAACCAAGTTACAATCTAGCACTAGAAATGCAAGATTCACTTTTAGCACAATATTTCCCATATTTTAACCTACACACACACACACACACACACACACACACACACACACACACACACACAGAGAGAGAGATATCACCACACACCTGACAAGTAAAGCATTCCTCTGTTGCCAAGGCGAAACATGGAGCCTAATGTGCAGGAAGGGTGTGAATGTCCTCGGTGTAGCAAAAGCAGAAGTCCGATCGTTTTTAAAGTTCAGGATACATTGTGTTGGGAAGGAGAGGTCTTTGTTATTGTTTTTGAAGTGGATATGCGTGTAAGGATCCCTGTAATATTGTATCACACACTGTAAATAATCACATTAGCAAAGGCTACTGTATCAACACATTAACAACAATCTTATTCACTTTCACTTTGTAATATATATATTTTTTTCATAGGTAATGGGTTATTAATTATCAGTAAGTTACTGGCTAGCATCAGCATTCCTGTTGACCCAAAGGGTTTGTTGTAGATTGTGAGTGTGCATTGTGCTCACTAGGTGGTGCCATAAGAATGTAGAAAAGTTCTGAGCCATTATTTCAGTGGATAATGCCTCATCTACATGTAAAACTTGTGATACAAAAAATGTTGTCTTAAATAATCCACTTGGTAGGTTTTAAAGGGATAACTGTTTATATGTTTTAAATGCAATTGTGCACCACCCAGTCAATTTTAATGTGATTTAGATTCGAGGGTTTATATCCAGTCTTATTCATGATGAAAATCATTTTCAAAAAGAAAAAAGAAACGACTAGAAAAGAACTCGGAGAGGGCAAACCTTTTGCCAAGGCAATGTGGTCAAAGACACAATAAAAATTCCAGATAGTGTTCTGTATCACCGGTCACCACCAAAATGTAATCAGTCCCAATACAGACGACATCCGGAGATTTCATCCAAATCCCTGCTGTTCTTTTCAAGCTATGTTGTACACAGATGAAGACACGCAGACAGACGGCGGCAAAAGCATAACCTCCTTGGCGGAGGTAAAAAAAAAAAGAACAGGTTAACCATATCGCCCAGCCCTAATCCAAGTTATCTGTGCCATGACTTGCAGCATCGCATGTCCGGGGCAAAGACACAGATGATCATGGAGGATTGGGACTTCCTGCAGCTGCAGTGTGCCCTGTATATCAACAGTGAACTCTCAGGCATTCCTCTGAACATGGCACCTAAGAAGTGGACCAGAGGCTTTGTGCAGAGACTCAAGGGCAAACAAGGTCAGTGTTGTAGCAGAGCGAACAAGGCCAGTGTTATGGCAGAGAGGGTAAAAGTGGTCTGAGAGGGCCTAACATATGTTCTGTGTTCTTTTTTTCGCAAGGAAGAATGGGGAAATTACTTCTTTATGCAGATCGAAGTTTAGCTCCCATAAGCTGTGTTGTGTTATAACACTGTATAATCTCATATGCTTATGAACGTTGAAAAGGTAACTTGAGTTAAAAGTTATCTTTTCAATGATCTTGCACATCAACATATGAGATTATGTATTAAATAACAGAGATTTTAGATTTTAGATAATTAATCATGATTAGTCACTTTTAATTGCAACTAATTTCTTCCCGTAAGTATTTGGATGCTAGGGTATGTTGGACCCTTATTTGGCCTAAGACAAGACCCTGATGCTAAATACATTTTTAGCTTTGTTCTTCTCAAATGGGCTATTCCCCTACTCCCAATCATCAACCCTCTGCTGTTGTTAGCCATTCAGGAGCTAGGCCATAATCTTTGTCTAGTTTGACTAAAAGCCTAGCCATTTTCCATCTGAAATTGCATACATATATGAAAGTGGAACCATATCCATCTGGATTAATCTGAGTTATTTCTTTTTTATCTGAGTTAATTATTTCGGATTACCGGTAATCACTTGAGTTAAATTTAAATTAATTTTTCCAGCACTAAATATAATAATATGCATAGATGTCCAAATCTTGTGATGGTTCATGTTTAAAGTCACCTGCAAATTATTTGTCCTGGGTTAGGGGTCAATTGAGTTGTTGCAATGCAGAATCGGGTTATGTACATGGGTAAATGGTAGATTGATTGCCTCTACAGTATATAGTGCCTTTATCTGATTTGAACAATGGTTGACATGTAAACCAGGGTTTTCACAGTAGAAATGAAATACAACTGGATGCTAAATTGTACATCACCACAAACATGTTTTTTTGTTTACAAAAGTAATTTTAGAAGTGCAAATTACTCACTGAGATATGAAATGTTTGTGTTATGCAGAAAACTGTCATCTAGGAGTTTGCTCCAACATTTTTGTGCTAATTGAGTTTCAAGTCACAATTGTTACTCTACACGCTTGGCGTTGCTAAGTTATTGATTAAAATAGACTCCCCTATGCTTAATATAGACCACACACACACACACACACACACACACACACACACACACACACACACACACACACACACACACACATCTGCCTGTTTCTTTATCTAGTTGTGTCCCCTTTGACACTGGCAGTTTTGAGCAATAACTTAATGAGCAATAACTGGCTAAAAGGCCTATTCATATTGATTTGTCACAACCATACATTTATTAGAAAGCCCACAGCATTTCTTATATTCTTTAGTGGCATACAATGATCTTTTCATTAAAACAACCTCCCACCTATTCTCCCACCTATTGGGAGGTTGTGTGTGCATGTGGAACACACACACACACACACACACACACACACACACACACACACACACACACACACACACACACACACACACACAGAGACACACACACACACACACACACACACACACACACACACACACACACACACAGAGAGAGAGACACACACACACAGAGAGACACACACACACACACACACACACACACACACACACACACACACACACACACACACACACACACACCATTGATATCAATACCACCACTGCCACTGTCTCTATTAACCACCCACTTCTCAATGAAAACAAAGATGCCAGCCAGTCTGTCAGTTTGTGACTAGAGAATTATATTGTGCTTGATGAGAACTCAAAAGCCAGGTGGTGCGTAGGTAGATGCAAAACAACTCGCAACTGCTTTGGGAAGTGTAATATGAACATCTGTAACATGTCATCTTTGAAAGACCTTTTGTCAAGAAAGCTGCGTCTCCCTTGTGTGTGTTAGGACGTTTCCGTGGAAACCTGTCGGGAAAACGAGTGGATTTCTCAGGCAGAACAGTCATCTCCCCCGACCCCAACCTGCGGATTGATGAAGTGGCTGTTCCTATCCATGTCGCCAAAATTTTGACCTACCCAGAAAAGGTGAAAAGAAAAATCTACCTGCCACAATGAGCAAGTCACACAAATTTCAATGTCTTGACGTCAAAAGAATGCAGCAGTATAGTACTGTATTAAGGAAGAATATAAAACCGTAAGAGTATTAACATATTTGGCCCCAACTGTGTATTGTGTTTCTGAAAATTACATTTATGCATGGCATTCTTGCTAGTACGCAATGCACAGCTTGCCACTTTTCATCAAGTCAACTGCTTTTATTGCCCTGCTCTCTGGCCTATGCCTATTACTTGAAGCGATAGTGATGATGAAAGGAACGTTTGGCTGGCAATGCTGCTCTCTTTATCCAATGACTCAACCTTCCATTTAAATGTAATTTCTCTTTATTTATTCTCCACCTCCTCCATGCATCCTAGGTGAACAAAGCCAACATTGAGCTGATGAGGAAGCTGGTGAAGAATGGGCCGGAGGTGCACCCCGGGGCCAACTTCATCCAGCAGAGACACAACCAGATGAAGAGGTTTATGTTTATGTTTGTTTATATGTATGCGTATATTTATGAGCAGGCTCATTCAACAGGGCTATGCTTGAATTCACTCCGGAGCTATCCTTTAAGAGGGGACAATGTACATTAATTGACATGCCCATTTACACAGGCTTGTAAATGCATCAGATTTAGCCAAGGGCTAATTTTCATCTGCAGTCCCTGGCAGGTTGCTGTTAATAATAAAAAAGCTCCCAAGCTCTGTCAGTTTGAATTCAGTGTTGAAAGTGTAACTGGAATAAGGGGTGGAGGGGTGAAGCCGCGCTGACTCAGTCTTCCGATTGAGGCCCTCAACGGTCGTAGAAGCATCCTGATCCTGACTATTGCAGAGCGAAAAAAAGCGTCTCGCACCATTTCCCTGACACTACTGTAGGTGCATTGTTGTTTAATGTTTAATGGAAAACTCCACCCTCAAGGCCATTTAGTTTTACCTTTTGCCAGTTCATCCAGCCGTTGTCTCAGTCTGATGCTAGTGTTTTTAGCTTTAGGTTGGCATATAACTGAATCCTTTTGAGTCACCTCACATCTCATCCATAGCCATATTGCTTAAAAGTGTCCATAGAAGTCTGGTATTTTTCCTTGCTTCTTCTGCAGTTGCAAGGTGTGTTGCAGAACGAGGGTAAATGAAATGTGGGCCCTTTTGTAAACCAATATGATGTGAAAATATGCTCTTTTTCTGGCGCTATGATTAAGGAACTGTGGCTTTGACTAATTGATTGATGGCTTGAACTACTTGGACTACTTGATTATTATGCCACAATGAATATAATTTCATGACAAATTGGTTACAGTTATAATCGCTGAATATCTAGTTAGATTTGTACTACTAGATGTATTTGTAATGCCCTTAGGCTTTGTAATATTGGTAATAAGGTAATGTTGCATACGGCACAGGAGTTTTTCATTCTGAACACTGGTCTATTTTTGTTTTGTTTTGTTTGCACTCCCATATTTTAACGGTGTGTCTAATGCTAAGGTCTCCATATGTAAGGAGACTGTATACTCCCACGCACAGGGCTTTGCCCACGCATTTTGTGCACAGTGCACACCGCAACAATCAGGTACACTTTTTTCCCTAGCTGTTTAGATGCCTGTCAGCTTGCTAGTGAGGGTTGAGCTTCAGAAACTATTTCCATTCAGTTAACATCCATAGCAAACAAACACACTCACATCCAACTTTACACTACAAATGATTATTAGTAAAAAGTTTTGCCGACTTGCGGGAGTGAGTGCGTGGTGCGTGTGTGGCATTTTGCGAGCGGTTATAACATGATGGAGGTACGCGCATGCATGGGTCGGAAAGATGGCACGAATCTCCTCACGCCCTTGGTGCGCATCAAGTGCGTGCATCCAGTGCGTGCACGATGTGCGCGGGAGAACATCAGAGCCATTGCCTGATTCTGTTGCTCGACTTTCTCCGCCCTCTTCCAGGTTCTTGAGGTACGGCAACCGTGAGAAGATGGCTCAGGAGCTAAAGTTCGGCGACGTGGTCGAGAGGCACATGATTGACGGTGACATCGTGCTCTTCAACCGACAGCCCTCCCTGCACAAGCTCAGCATCATGGCTCACATTGTGAGTGAACCCGGCAAACTTTTCCCCTCCTCTCTGAACTGAATCGGTGCCGTTCGTCAAGGGCTTAAGCTGATATGCACTATAATAATTGAACCATACTTTGAAATGGCTTCAAAGGTTTTTGAAGCTTTTCAAAAAAAGGCTTAGGTCCCTTGTTCTCTGGCCTTAGCTGACCGCTCTTTGTATGCTAATAGACTCCCCTTGTCTATCAAACATAGATAGATAGACAATTGATTTGTATCTCTCTCTCTCTCTCTCTCTCTCTCTCTCTCTCTCTCTCTCTCTCTCTCTCTCTCTCTCTCTCTCTCTCTCCCTAACTCTCTCTTTCACTTGTTCACAGGCCCGGGTGAAGCCCCACAGGACGTTCCGCTTTAACGAGTGTGTGTGCACGCCCTACAATGCCGACTTTGATGGTGATGAGATGAACCTCCACTTACCCCAGACAGAGGAGGCCAAGGCTGAAGCCCTGGTGCTCATGGGGGTGAGTTCCATAACTGCTGTATAAATGTCAGCATCTGTTGCCTTATTTAATTAGTGTCTCCTGCGAGCTTGTCAGATGCTTGAGGTTTTCTTGTATTTGGGTAAACAAAGTTTCTTCACTAACTTTGGCATCTGACTTCCTGTTTGGTATCCCGCAAGCATGCAGTCTTGTAAACAGAAAAAAAAAAACATTTTCACTGATTACATTTAATTGATTACAATTTCTGTAATTATTAGTATTCATTATTTCTTTAATGGCATATTTGTTTTTCTTAAGAGATTGTCATGACTAACACAACCTCCCACCTGCATGGTTTCCTTCTCAATTCCGTCAGACAAAAGCCAACCTGGTCACGCCGAGGAACGGGGAGCCATTGATTGCTGCTATTCAAGACTTTCTAACAGGTAGGATTTGTTTCCGGTCTATTGGTCATGGTGGGTGAGAGAGTGTTGGTGGTGTGTGGTGGGGGGGGAACAGGACCACTGGCTACATTAATAAAATCTTGATTTTGGGTGGAAGAGGAGGTTAAAAATAAGTTGAGTCTGTACAAGAAGCAGATCATTATTTTTTCACAAAGTCAGTGAGGTAACGGGAGAAATCTCATTCCACAGGCAGGTGTAGTTGAAGAAGTAGCCAATTAGTAGCATATTATGGTCTGCCTACGCAGACCTGTTTGCCTGAACACATCACACACTTTACGCATACCTACTGAAAATGAAACAGAATTGACTCATAACCAAGTAGTCATTCCGTAACCCTGCTTGCAGACAAATTCTTCAGCTTCTGTCTGTTCAAAGCAACTCTACGCTGAAGAAGAGATCGCTTGGCCTTGTTGGGTATTACTGTACGTTCACACCAACAGCTACTAAAGCTACAAAATCGCTTTTGTAGCTCAAAAAAACAGCTGCTAAATTTTCTGTGTTCGCTCTATCGCTCATGACGTGCCTGTTGTCATTCCCATTAACATCACAACCACAACATGGATAACCAATCGCCACCAAAATCGAATCAGTTCTTCCTCTTCCCAATACACACGTTGTCCAAAAATCTCATCCAAATCCGTGCAGTACTTCTTGAGTTATGTTGCTCACAGACAGACACACACACACAGACGGACACACACACGCCAAGCAAAACATAACCTCCTTGGCGGAGGTAACAAAAGCTCAGCAACACAATGGAATTTTTAGAGTAAAACCAGTAAGCAGGTACAGTAGCAGCTAGCTACTGAAAAGGCATGCAAAACCTTTTGATCTGATGAGCTTTACTGACACTGGTGGAAAGACTGCTTTCTGTCATGTCTGGTGGTGGTGATGATGTGACCAATGTTGACAGAAAAGTTTTTTTTGTTGTTGTTTTCCCATGTTGTTTCCCCATGTGTTTATCCGTCCTTGTCAGCTTTGTAGATCTTCTTCCTAGAGTTGCTGCCTTCTTCTTGTTGTACCTCATTGTCCTCCTCTTGGTATTGCATGACCCAGTAATAAGTTATTGACATGATTTAGAACACATGTCTACTTTATCCAACACCAGGGGGCGTGCTAGGGCTTTGTTAGATTTCTCTGGCTCTTCTTGGTTGGTATAAATGCAGTGAGTTTGCTCTCTTAAAAGTTTAGATTAGCAGGTAGAGCCTTCCCTTCAGTGCAGTGTACATTAAAGCGCTTGTTTCTTTTATCTTCATATCATGAGTGTCAATATTAGACGTCAGATTTAAAAAAAAACCTTCAAATCGTGTGAAGTGTGCCTCAAAATGCAACCGAAAGTCAACCATTTATTTTTAAGTAGATGCAGGTGGTGAAAATCAATTTGTTTATATTTGTGTGCGTGTGTTTGTTTGTTTGTTTTTGTACTTAATGAATCCTGATTAAGACTCTGTTTACGTTGACATAAGACAGATAGAAGACAGACAGACACACTGACAGATAGACACAGACACGCACACAGTTCATGGCTAATGTCAGGATCTCCAATTCAATTCCTTGTTGTTTTCCTCTACAGGAGCGTACCTGCTGACGTTGAAGGACACCTTCTTTGACAGGTCCAAAGCCTGCCAGATTGTTGCCTCCATCCTCGTCGGAAAAGACGAGAAGATCAAAGTAGCTCTGCCTCGCCCTGCCATCGTGAAGGTAGCTTTTCAACATTCAGCGTTGAATCGGGGCCATCAACAGTCATTTCTGTCAGTTCTGTAGTGTTCAGTGCTATGCAAAAACATGTCTTACTCTGCACTGAGAGAAAGTTTCATGCACCCTGCAGCAGTTTGGACTTTACTGTAACAGAGCACGAGTTGATTTGCTTCACTCAGATGCTAATGACTTCGTGTTTTGATCAGCAATGATCAAGTATATCTTACGTGTGGTTGTGATTTTGATAGGAATAGTCACAGTAGTTAGGCCAACACTGATCATTGTTGATAATTATGAAGAACTGTCTTTAATTGGTGTAAATGTGTATATAACCACATAACCAATTCCTCAGTTCCACTTATGATAGTTTCTTCGATATGAGATCAGGATATGTAACAGGATCACTACTAATCTGTCACCACATTTAAAAATGACAAGAAATATTAAATCATTTAGTTTAGTTAATTTCCTATCACCAAAATTGGCAATTTCATTGATTAAATGCTGTTCATCTGAAGAGAATGTATATTGCATGTTTTTACTTTTGTTTTGTTAAATTTGACCAAGTTAGCCCATAGACTGCTGCCTATTCCAAAAGGAAATGACACTGTGTATGGTCCAAAGGCATGATCAGTTTTGATATGAATTATTGTGTTGTAGTATTTGAGATTTTATTAATTTATTAATCCCTGACTGTAGCACATTGGATTTGATACATGTTTGCCTGTTAACTGTATCTGACCTGTAGTACTCTCTAAATGGCCATATGTTGTTGTTGTTGTCTCTAGCCTGTTACTCTGTGGACGGGCAAACAGATCTTCAGCATGATCCTAAGACCCAGTGCTGCCTGCCCCGTCAAGGCCAACCTGCGCACCAAAGGCAAGCAGTACTGCGGCAAAGGAGAAGACCTGTGCTCCAACGACTCTTGTAAGACACTGAACCGCACACAAGCACTCAACACAAATCAAACGCTTTATTCAGAGAATGAGCTTTTTGAGGCAGTATACTAGACATTTGAGTGCGCTTTTCCAGTGCCCTGGAGGCTGTGTAGGGTCCTAATTAGTATACTGCTGTTTGATCTGTAATCTCTTAATTATTAAATCTAGCTAGTTTTTGGAAAATACAAGGTTGATTCATAGGGGTGGGACATAGCTTTTAATGCAGTTCTTTTTTCATTTTTTGAGGCCATTCAGACTGACGCACTTTTCTCACCTCCAGGCGTTTAAAATTCAATTCAAGAGTTCATTTGCAAAAGCCCCTAAATCCATTTTCTGAAATATAAAAAACCCCCTCAGTTTTATTAATGATATCCAGGTAATCGCAGTCAAAATTCAATTGAAATATTTTTATCAAGGGCAAAAAAATCTGATCAAAACAATTCAATTAGAGTTGGAATGATAAAAGAGTTTTATCAGAAGTATATAAAATATTTTTGTAAATGATGTAGGTTTTAGAGGCTTTTGCAAAAGAACTCTTCAATTGTTTTTGATGCGACACAACCATTGCTATGTGCCTCGTGTCAATGTGAGAAAGGCCCTGGGTGAGAAAGAAGCGAGGAGGCGCTTAAAATGCAAGGTCGCTCAAAGTTAAAAATGGAGTTCTGAAAGTGGGCAGTTTTCCTGTTTGCTTTGACCGCCATACGCTTACACACTTACCATTAAGAATACGTGAAAACAATACCTCATTATTAGCACCATTTTCATTATTCCGAGCAATTCTGAGCCCGCATTTTGTGTGGGATTTATATGTAAAACCAGCAGCGTGAACCTTAACATGGTGGCAGATACCAACGCCTAGCTGCCAGTCATAGTGAAGTCAGGGAGTTAGCTTTTTGTCTATGCGGTCATAGCAACAGGATGCAAATAATCATTTTTAACTCTGCATGGTTTTGTTTATCAGTACCCAACACTTGCTCATAATTTCGCTCAGCAATTTTAGTGGATTACTGTATTTTTGGAGGTGAAAACTGTGTTGGGTCAGCCCCTTAGGAAATCCATATTGCAAGTCTGATTCATTCTAGTTATTATACGGGTCTCTAGAATGTTGGCAATTTGGTCTTTGTTGTAGCAAATGCTGCTGTTTTTACATTATACTTGCGGCAGCACTCTGTAGCCTCTAAAAGCAGGGATAAAGGCAAATTGACTCCGACTTTGTCCTTTAACGCATGAATGCAGCCAATACTCTGTTTGCAAATATACCACTCTGCTGCAGTGTAGATGGGGTGTCCAGAAATAGACAGGTCATTTGCTGGAAAAATTAGGCCTAGTTTCCTGTCAAAGTTTTCTCTGTGGATTCCTGATCAGAAGGCCTATTAAAAGAGATTAAGACTTGGGGCCATCTCAAATTTTGCCCCAAATCCAATATGGCCGACATTTTCCAAAATGGCGTATTTTCATACAGTTTCAGCCATTCTGGAAGGCCATAATCATTAAAGATGATCTCTTTTCCACAAAATACTGTCATATTCCTTCAAAGACAAGTTAACAAAGGTTGACTAAACAAAAAAATATATAAATAAAAATTACCCCTTTAAGATATATCTAGGAAATTGGTCAAAATTGGTAGAATTTCGCATTTTGGCATCATTCAATATTATGATTAGTCCTTTTTCACAGAACACTTGTTTTATTCCACCAAATATGTTTCTGCCTGATCAGAAGGCTTATTAAAAGACATTAAGACTTGGGGCCACCTCAAATTTTGCCAAAAATCCAATATGGCCGACATTTTCCAAAATGGCATATTTTCATACAGTTTCAGCCATTCTGGAAGGCCATAATCATACAAAAATTATCACTTTTCCACAAAATACTGTAATATTTCTTTAAGGACATGTTTACAAAGGTTGACTAAACAAAAAGCATATAAATAAAAATGACCCCATTAAAATAATAGCAAGGAAATTGGTCAAAATTGATAGAATTTCACATTTTGGCCTCATTTATCATTATAATGATGATGATCTATTCCACTGAATATGTATCTGCAAAGGTTAATTAAACAGGGAAAATTGAAGATAAGAATTATCACTAAAACTAATTAGGAAAATTGCTCCAAAATTGTTTGAATTTCACATTTTCACATCGTTAGGGGGTATAATGACCTCTCTGTCACAAACACATGTCCTATTCTATCAAATACATGTTTAGGATGAGTAAGCAACAGTAAATCATATCTTATAGTGCAATGTCTTAAGAAAAAAAGGATGCTACATACAATATTTCCATGGAAATAACAGGTTTCAGCATACAGCACACTTATTATATGGAGATCCCTAAAACCAAAGTGAAATAATAATGTGGCAGGCTAACCCATTTTGCCCAAATTTAATTTCTGCAACTCAAGATGCTTTTTAAAATCTTGTGTGGCTCCTTGGGGTCACATAAAATTTTGCCCAAAAGACAATAAGGCCAACATTTTCTGAGATTGTGGATTTTCATATAGTTTCTAGCCATAGTTATAGCCGTTCTTGAAGGTCATAATTATTGAAGATTGAAGACAAAAAAATGGTCATATTCCTTCAAAAGACACATTTGACAGTTCATTCAAGTTCCAAGGTTTTATATTTTAGAAGACAAGCTGTTGGCTTGAGTTGTTAATCATTTTTGTGGATATCTTTGTTTGTATGCTAAATAAACCAAGCACAAAAAGTAAGTAATCCCCTTTAGTAATACCAATCAAGCGTTTTATATCATTTTCGTTGTTGATTTGTCACAGCAACACAAACCAAACATGTGAATAGTGCCAACCAAAAATGTGTCAAAATGGCCAGTAATGATTTTCTGTTGTCAGTCATTGCGGTTTGAGCTTCAAATGCTGCCAGTTGAGTGCAACTGGTGTGCCTTTACTATTATCTGAGCATGGGTTCTGCAACTTGTTGGGGTTGTGGTTTCTCCAAGCAGCAGCACTGGGGGAAAGATGCCACGTTTGTTCCTTCGGGATAGGGCCCCACACAGTAGGGAAACCCAGCATATAGAGTGGCAGCATCATTTGGCGTCAGTCCACCATTTCCTAACTTAGAAACAAGTTCCATGAGACTGCGGAAGTCAAAGACAGACTGTAGCGAAGGGAGAGAACAGTGACCCCACCCGGTCTCGAACCCGGGTCTCCGGGGTACTAAACGTGCAACTTGACCGCAACGCCAAAGAGCCAGGCTCGTTGGTATGGCAGTCAGAGCGCATACTCAACCGTAGTGACGGTACTCCGTCACACTGCCTTCCCCTTCGGGAAGCGCAGCCATGCGCTTCACGCATACTAGCGTCCCTCACGCAACCACCAGCCGTAGTTCTCCCATCCCAGGTCGCCCCACATTCTAGTGCTTCACCCATCACTGGGGTCCCTCACACCGGGGTCAGCCTATCCTGGAGGTCCCTCATACAGCTCACACATTGGCTACGCCTCCGATGGCCTCACAGTCGCCATCCCACTTCTGACACCATTTGTAGCGAAGGGAGAGAACAGTGACCCCACCCGGTCTCGAACCCGGGTCTCCGGGGTACTAAACGTGCAACTTGACCGCAACGCCAAAGAGCCAGGCTCGTTGGTATGGCAGTCAGAGCACATACTCAACCGTAGTGACGGTACTCCGTCACACCGACCAAGAAGTGGCTGTCTTAGGAAGAGAACACCCCAAGAAGACTGATGGTTCCTCACTTCTGCTGCACTAAGGAACTGTAGGTTAACTGCGAGAGACTTACAAGATTTTCTAAACTGTGTAATAACCAGCTGTCACTACAGACTGTGAGGAACATATGGATCTCCCACACACTAATAAAGGCCCTGTGTAAGGGTATAGCAAGCCAACATGTTTTTTTGTGTGTGTCTGTGCAATCTTCAATTAGCCTGACATAGCCCACCCACAATACAAATGTTCATCCGTATTCATGGTCTGGGGGCAGTCTTCTGGGGTGGGTTTACATCGGTAGAGAGACAACCGACCAATAAGCGAAGCTGATTAGACGAGTTGTCCAATCATTTCAAACCAGAACTGAATGACCTCCCCCCCTAGCCTGGCGATGCCATCTTACGTACCTCCTCTAAACAATTTTATCTCCATACTTAGTCTGGCCCAAGCCCCACTAGCTCCCTTTCCCTCGGTTGCTCTACGGTTTAGCCAATCAGCACACAGTTTAGAGCGAAGTCTCAGAACTTTGTAGTCCTACAGCATAGGAACGCGTTTATTATTCTCCCCCCTACTTTCGAATTACATTCATAAAATTGGTACATGACATTAACATCCATGATTTTGGGGATTTATTACCACTACGATGTCAAAATAGATCAGAACTTGCCAGAGATCTGTTATTACTGAAAGCATTGAATTGCATTGGGCCAGACTGTATAACATAGTCAACAGTTGGCTTTCACCCAGGCTACTGCCCCCCGCCCTATAGTCAGGTTAAAGAACCTCCAGACTATGAATATGGATGAACAGCAGTATTATGGAAGGGCTATGTCAGGCTAATCTTCAATGCTCCAAGCAACAAAGGCTATACCAACAGAACAGGCCATTTTGAATTATGTTGTTGTTCGCCTTCATATTAAGGGACAATATAATGTAGGCTAATAGTAATTAGTCATACTCTGATCCTTTTCTAAAATGTTGGTAGCAAGAATTGATCAATAAATCAGACCTAAAGCTTGATCTCTTCATGTGTACCTCTCTCGACAATAACTCAAAAAAAGTCCTGTGTAAACATGCAGGATAATGACCATTTTTTTTGTCATCAATCTTCATTTATTATGACCTTCCAATGGCTGAAACTATGTGATCCACCATCTCAGAAAATGGTGGCCATTTTGTCTTTTGGGCAACCCTTTACGTGGCCCCAAGAAGAAGATTTTGAAAAGCATTTTGAGTTGCAGAACTCAAATTTGGGCAAAATGGGTTAGCCTGCCAATTTTCAATTTCATTTTTTATTTTCAATTGGTTTAGTTAACCTTTGCAGATACATATTTGGTGGAATAAAACAAGAGTTCTGTGAAAAAAGAATCATTATAATCAGGGGTTAAAGTGTGGGGGGGAATGCGGGGGTACGCAGTACCGGCACCTCAGATAAATGAACAATATGAGCCTATTCTTCTTCTATACATTTTTCTTTGTTTGTGCCGACACAAAATATGAGAGTTCCCCCTCCTGCCAAATCCCACTTTAACCACTGATTATAATGTTAACTGATGCCAAAATGTGAAATTCTACCAATTTTCTTGATACATTTTAAGGGGTAATTTTTATTTATATATTTTTCTGTTTAGTCATAGTCAACCTTTGTCAACAAAATATTACAGTATTTCTGTGGAAAAGTGATCATCTTTAATGATTATGGCCCTCCAGAATGGCTGAAACTGTATGAAAATACGCTGTTTTGGAAAATGTCTGGCATTTGGATTTTGGGCAAAATTTGAGGTGGCCCCAAATCTTAATCTCTTTTAATAGGCCTTCTGAACAGCAGATACATATCCAGTGGAATAAAACAGGTGTTCTGTGAAAAAGGAGGCATTATAGTGTTGAATGATGCCAAAATGCGGAATTCTATCAATTTTGACCAATTTCCTTGATATATTTTAAGGGGTAATTTTTATTTATATATTTTTTTGCGTAACCAACCTTTGTTAACATGTCTTTGAAGGAATATTACAGGATTTTGTGGAAAAGAGACCATCTTTAATGATTATGGCCTTCCAAAATGGCTGAAACTGTATCAAAATATGCCATTTTGGAAAATGTCAGCCATATTGGATTTTGGCCAAGATTTGAGGTGGCCCCAAGTCTTAATCTCTTTTAATAAGCCTTCTGATCAGCAGATACATATTCAGTGGAAAAAAACAGGTTTTCTGTGAAAAAGGAGTCATTATAATGTCGAATGATGCCAAAATGCGAAATTCTACCAATTTTGACCAATTTCTTTGATATATTTTAAGGGGGTAGTGTTTATTGACAATTTTTGTGCTTAGTCAACCTTTGTTAAAATGTCTTTGAAGGAATATGAAAGTATTTTGTGGAAAAGAGACCATCTTTAACAATTATGGCCTTCCAAAATGGCCGAAACTGTATCAAAATACGCCATTTTGGAAAATGTCGGCCATATTGGATTTTGGGCAAAATTTGAGATGGCCCCAAGTCTTAATCTCTTTTAATAGGCCTTCTGATCTGGAATCCACAGAGAAAACTTTGACAGGAAACTAGGCCTAATTTTTCCAGCAAATGACCTGTCTAAAAGTAATACTCAAGAAATTGCTTCAGATGAACATTGTAATGACAAGTCATATTGAGAAGTCTCAGTCTCTCTCTCTCTCTCTCTCTCTCTCTCTCTCTCTCTCTCTCTCTCTCTCTCTCTCTCTCTCTCTCTCTCTCTCTCTCTCTCTCTCCGTCCCTTAGTTGTGGTGATCCAGAACAGTGAGTTGATGTGCGGCAGCATGGACAAAGGCACATTGGGGTCGGGCTCCAAGAACAACATCTTCTACATCCTGCTGCGTGACTGGGGTCAGCTGGAAGCGGCCAACGCCATGTCACGCCTGGCCCGCCTCGCCCCGGTCTACCTGTGTAAGTGACAGCAGCTGGGCTGCAGGTGTTGCAGCGCATTATGTAATAACACAGACCTGAGCAAACTAAGGCCTGGAGGCCACATGAGGCCTGTTGAGCTATTTGATCTGGCCCGTGGAGCCTTCCCAAAACAGAATCATTTCTCATTTAGCCAAGGTGACTTGGATTATAGGCCTGATTTATCAAATTTGTTCATGAAATATAAATCCTTCCCTTTTGAAGGGAGCACAGGGAGCGTCTTGGTGAATTGCTACCATACGTAAAATAGACATCAATCATGTTTTACAAAACATGTACGTCGAACATGCATAATGGGTCAAAATAATTATCATGGATGAGGAAAGCAAATTTTCCTTGGCCCACCCCCCACATGCAATTTATTTTATTTTTTTATTTATTTTTTTTTTTTTCACTTGAACCTCCCCCTAAATAAAGTACGGTCCCTTACAACTAAAATTGAGGTTGCCAGAATAGGAAAATGCATGCACTGAGACCAAACTGCTCTTACCCGCATATGTAACTCCAGGAAAGAGGGTGAAAACCCATTTTCATAAAAAGGTGGAATATCCCTTTAAACATAGCAATAGTTGCAGGACGATGGTGGCACAGGTTCCAGCCCCACTCCACCTAACCCCATCAAAGTGTCCTTGAGCAAGATGATGAACCCCAAATTGCTATGTCACCGTAGCCTGACAAACCAGACCCACTTAAATGTGTAGTCTGGCTACGAGTGATAAACCCTCGGGTAAGATGGCTAAAACCTCAGCGCAACTAACAACTACACTCTAAAACTGTCTCATCTAGTCGCGGATGTTCAATCTGAATCGAGCTTAAATAGTTCTAGGCTAAAATTGCTCTGCTACCGGTGTGCGAATGAGTGAGTGTGAGTCATACATTGTAATGTATAGCGCTTTGAGTGCAAACAGGAAGTAGACGATATATGTAAGTGCAGTCCGTTTTAGTGTCCTTGGTAACATGGCACAGAATGGGTTCTTGGCCCAGTGGGGCCATTGGTCTGTCTCCCATCTTTACAGACACGCTAATCTAAATGCACTTGAACCTTATGCTACCATTAAGGTACAGAATAAGCTGTCTGTCTTCTTGGAAATTCGCTCCTCTTGGAAATTTGCCTGTTTACCAAGAAAACTCTCTTGTGAGCTTTAATTTCTGAGATCAACCCTGAACCCTGCATTGCAGGCCTGTGTCTCTTGGGATAAACACCTTATTTTCTGAAACGTTTGCACTTTTGCAATTTTTTGTGAAACCCCCCAAAAATATAAAAAATCTCTCTTATCAGACTTTTTTTTGCTGAGTACGAGTCCCCCTTTATGTAAGAAGTTAATAATTTAAAAAAAAAAAGGTAATGAAATAATCTGATCTAGTTGGTCCGTTGTTTCTTCAGCCAATAGGGGCTTCTCCATTGGGATTGGAGACGTGACCCCGGGCCAGGGCCTGCTAAAGGCCAAACAGGATCTGCTGGATGCTGGATACAAGAAGTGTGACGAGTACATCGAGGCCCTCAACACCGGCAAGCTCCAGCCTCAGCCAGGCTGTACACCAGAGGAGACCCTGGAGGTACTGGACTGAAAGCGGCTACACACACACACACACACACCAGGCTAGACACCAGAGGAGACTCTGGAGGTATGAACACACACACACATACACTTACACACACACAGAAACACACACAGGATATACACCACATATAAACAAATACTGTACACACAGACCTTGGAGGTACAAGTTGAACACAAGTGCACTCTCGTCTCTCATAAATATTTGGAAGTAAATGAAAATGACTACTTCAGTTGATAAAAGAAATTGTACTCTCTCTCTCTCTCTCTCTCTCTCTCTCTCTCTCTCTCTCTCTCTCTCTCTCTCTCTCTCTCTCTCTCTCACACACACACACACACACTCACTCCCTCTCTTCCTCCCTTCCTTCCTTCCTTCCTTCCAGATAATGAACACACTCTTTAAAACCCAAGCTGCATGCTTGGGCTTTGCTAGTGGCGTTTCCGCCTGATATAATATTATTTGCCAATCTGTCCCTGTGTTTAGATGTGGCATGGTGTTTCATTGAGGGGACTCTAAGGATTAACAGCCTAATTGATGCAGTTAAAACAAAACATTGACACTGTCAATATCTGAGCTGCTGGAATACTTACTGCCTGACTGTCAGAAGTCTGCAGCATTTGTTGTTTGTTTGTTTGGTTTGTTGACGTGTTTGTTTAGCTTGTTTATCAAAGAACATTTTCATAATCCCCAGGATTCCCAAGGATTGCATCTTCTGTAGCAGCCAATATGAGCAGAAACCTCGCAAGGAGAGCCGTGGTGCACACCATACATACAAATGCGATTCAGTCATGTTTTTTGAGTCATGTTCCGGAGTAATTTCAAGCATAGCCCTGTAGCACGAGCCTTCTAACAGCACTACATAGCCGATGGAACAAATGAATTTGGAACAGCATTTTGAACACAATGACGAACATGCACTTTACATTGAGTCACAGAAACTAGTGTAAAGTGCTTGTTCGCTCTGCGTTCGTGTTCGATCTATGCTGTTCCAAGTTCTTTTCTTCCACTCGCTACCTAGTACATTTAGCAGGCCGGTTCAACAGGGCTAATGCTTTGGAGCAACACTGTAAGCCTAGCCTCTGTATAGACTTTAACAAAGCAGTATTGAGGGAGAGATTTGTGTTCATCTTAGAGGCCTAATGGACATTATTACTTGGCAGAGTGGATGAACTAATGTCCTTAGAGTCTGCCAAGTCCGCTGTGGCTTTTAGTCATTTTTTTCCTGGACATGATGTACAGTAAAACTGTACTGTAAAAAGCTGTCTAAAAGGCACAAAAAACATCCAAACCTGTTCTCAAAGACTTACTGTACTTTTAGTCATTATTTAAGTAGCACACATATTTTATGAATACCTTCGCAGAAGTCAAATCAGCCATTTTAATCTAGATTAATCTAGATTGATTGCAAATTTACAGTGAGATCAATCTAGATTAAAAAGATTAATCTATGCCCACCGCTAGTTTTTTACATTACATGTTACTCATAAAGAGCTTAAAAAATGTTAAGTATGCATAGAGTTGGTCTTGTACAGAGATGGATTTGGATACATGTGTTGGTGTATGTTAAAATTATTTACTGTGGCAATACCAGATAAGGCATTTAGAGAAATGTGTCATGCATTTGTATCATGCATCAGAGCTTGTGTGCTTTTGCATGTTTTAATATAATAACCTTTGATGAAATATTGTAGTACGTCAGTTTAATAACCTCAGAGGGAAATTCTATACTCTATTGTAATAACTTTAATAAAATATTCTAGTTAGTTTAATAATCATTGAATTCATTGGTAGTGATGCGGATGTGATAAGGATTTCAAGCAATATAGTAAAAAATGTCCTCCAGAAAAACATCCCTTACTCTACCTCTCTCCTGCACTACCTTTAGTGGAGTCCATCTTTAGACACCTGCTTGGTATTCAAATAAAAAGCCTTGATGTGGTGCATCAGCTAAAGGTGCTCTTTGGCTATTAAGATATCACGCTCCTTTCATTTCCTTTCCAGCAGTGTCGGTGTACCACTCGTGAGGTGGGCCTGAAAAATAGTGTTACAAAGGCAGACATTATGCCTCTGCTATTTGCAGAGTGAACATGTCCTTATGTCTTTGTGTGTGTGTGTGTGTGTGTGTGTGTGTGTGTGGTGTGTGTGTGTGTGTGCGTGCGTGTGTGTGTGTGTGTGTGTGTGTGAGCGTGTGCGTGTGTGTGTGTGAGAGTGACTGTGTGAGAGTGACTGTGTGTGAGTGACTGTGTGTGAGTGACTGTGTGTGTGTGTGTGTGTGTGTGTGTGTGTGTGTGTGTGTGTGTGTGTGTGTGTGTGTGAGTGAGACTGTGACTGACCTGGTTTGGTTGTCATGTGTTTCCGGCAGGCCCTAATTTTGAAAGAGCTGTCCGTCATCAGAGATCACGCGGGTAGCGCCTGCCTCCGAGAACTGGACAAAAGCAACAGCCCCCTCATCATGGCACTGTGTGGCTCCAAAGGTAAAGCGCACACACACACACACACACACTTCCTTCCTGTGTCTCCATCTTCCATGTAAACACTTTTCGATAACCCTGTGATTATGATTGTGCCTCAGCAGGGCAGTGTAATGCTTAAACAGAAGCCCAATCCCAAGTGCACACTGTTATGTAAGGCAAACAAGCCTTTGCTGTTGCCGTTCCATGGCTATGGAACCAGTTACCCCCTGACTTAAGACATGTAACCTCAATTATTTTGAAATCTAGACTCAAAAACTCGCCTTTGTATTCTGGCGTTCTCTCTTCGCTTACACCCTCCCATGTTCTTGCTGTTTTAACTGAATCTCGTGTGATCTAGTCTGTAACACGCGCTCCTTGCACATAAACATTTTTAATACGGCTCACTTTCTTCCGGTTGAGTTGGCTGCTGTCAGTGGAAATTGAGGTTTAAATGTGTCTTATAAATAATTATTAATTCAATTGAATTCAATTCAATTCAAATGGTGCTTTATTAGCATGAGTATGCAAGTACAGTATTGCCAAAACCTGTGTTTAGATGAATATAGTAATATAACATACAAGTAACAGATATAATTGTAACATAACATGCAAATGATAAGTGCATGTATCAGTACATCAATAGAAGAACAGTATGCAGAAATGTGGATTGTGTGTGTGTGTGTGTGTGTGTGTGTGTGTGTGTGTGTGTGTGTGTGTGTGTGTGTGTGTGTGTGTGTGTGTGTGTGTGTGTGTGTGTGTGTGTGTGCACGCACATGCAAGTGCACGTGTGTGTGTGTGTGTGTGTGTGTGTGTGTGTGTGTGTGTGTGTGTGTGTGTGTGTGAGAGAGTGTGAGTGTGCATGACTTACTTACACAGGCACTCAGAGTATACACACACACTTTAAGATGCCAAGCACTGGCACACTGAAAAAGGAGCTTGGAAACCTCAAAGAGAAAAAGTCTTCAGCCACCATCTCCCAACATGCTAGTGACCGTTTCCATGACTACGGACACTTGCCACACAAGCCAACTAGAGCTAAAATGTCAGACACTTACAGTAGGCACACACAAACTATATGTGTAATAAGGTCAATGGTGTTCTCAGCTTGGATTGTATATTCTTAAAGAGTTCATTATGGATTCAATGAAAATGCTAATGTATTCAGATCATGGAGTAAGCAGCTGACATTTACTTTCATTGCCCACCCCTCCTCCTTTTTTTTTTTTTTTGGTCTGTCTGAACAGGTTCATTCATCAATATCTCTCAGATGATTGCCTGTGTAGGCCAGCAAGCTATCAGTGGCTCTCGTGTGCCCGATGGCTTTGAAAACCGTTCCCTACCTCACTTTGACAAGCACTCAAAGGTAAGTGCAACACACACATACACACACACACACTCACACACAATGCACATGTACACACATAAACAGTGATCAATTCCACAACATGCCTTTCCAACTAAAACCAAGCTTGTCCTTATTTCTCTCTCGGCATACTTGACCTAGTTCTTTGGACTATTCATAGAGAAGCATGCGACAAGTACAATAACCCTGGTGTTATGAGTTGTCCGTATTTTATCTTGGTAATTCAATCTGATCCATTGTAAAAAAAAAAAACAGCTACATACATGTTCCATTTTTCCAATGCCTGGAATTCTGCTCCTCATCCCTGGGGGCTGTCCTCTCTCAAAAACCCGTCATTACAGTCAGAGAGAGAATCTTAATTGCCGGTTTCGTTGGCACAGATTTAAACCTTCTTGTCACCTAATCCCTGCCACCCACGCTAAAATACTTACACACTTGTGTGATTGCGTGGCTTCATGAATATTGAATTCCACCAGTTCAAACGCACGAACAGCCCAGCCTGTATTAGGCCACTGATCCACTGACCTAGTTCTCTGCTCACGTCAGTGAGTGCGACCACTTCAATCAAGGTTAAAGTGTTCCTCTTGGCTTTTTCCATTATCCCCTTCACTCATTCACTACTGAGGCAAAACGTGCACTGGACTAGTCTAGGCCCACAGCGGCGCCCATACCTCCTGTCGCTGCATGAAATTTCGCGATCAAGTCGGTATGGCCAAGGAGGCAATGTCCTCAACTCTCGAGCCCCGAAAAATCAGGACTTGATGAGAAACGATCAGGCTGAAGGAAGCATGTCTGTCCAGGAGGCATGTCTGTCCAGCTCTGTAGCTCTGTCCAATAACATTGATAGAAGTTTGATAGCATTTGCCGACCACAGTTCATTTCTAGGGGGAGCAGCGGGGGCAAGGTTTACCCCACAGTATACCCACTAGAAAAAAAACTAGACTACAGCACTGAACTGACCTGTGTACAACAACAGAAATGATGTATTAGATTGTGTTTGGCCAGAAAGGTTTGATACCGTGGTGTGTGTGTGTGTGTGTGTGTGTTCATAGCTCCCTGCTGCCAAGGGCTTTGTGGCGGACAGTTTCTACTCGGGCCTGACTCCCACAGAGTTCTTCTTCCACACTATGGCTGGCCGAGAGGGGCTCGTGGACACCGCTGTGAAGACCGCTGAGACTGGATACATGCAGGTACTGTGCAACACGCACTATAGCTGAGCTCACACAAGTGAAGTTATTCACTCTCTCTCTCACACACACACACACACACACACACAAACATAAACACATTCTCATTCTTTCTTAGACGTACAGTACACGCATGCGCACTTATTCACTCTCTCTTTCTCTAACATAGTCACTCTCTCACACACATACACACACACACACAAACAGAGACACATTTTCATTCTTCCTTAGATATACACACATACCCACTCATTCACACTCTCTTTCTCGATCACATACACACACATACCCTTTGTGTCAGTTAGTGTGTCATTTTATTTTTGTTGCGTTCCATTCAAAGTTGCGTAACCAAAACAGAATGAAACAGTGGGAGCACCTGAGGGGAAATAATCAAAGTGTTTTCATGTGTACTCACTAAACAATGTTCTAGTAATTTAAATGTGAATACATTTTTAGGGCCCGAGCACCGAGGTGCACGAGCCCGGAACGGGCTTGTGCACCGACCGGTGCGAAGCCCTATTGCTTTTGCTCAGATTATTATTTTTATTATTATTATTAGGGCCCGAGCACCGAGGTGCACGAGCCCGGAACGGGCTTGTGCACCGACCGGTGCGAAGCCCTATTGCTTTTGTAAGGATTTTTTTCTTTTATTAGGGCCCGAGCACCGAGGTGCACGAGCCCGGAACGGGCTTGTGCACCGACCGGTGCGAAGCCCTATTGCTTTTGTAAGGATTTGTCATTATTATTAGGGCCCGAGCACCGAGGTGCACGAGCCCGGAACGGGCTTGTGCACCGACCGGTGCGAAGCCCTATTGCTTTTGCTCAGATTATTATTCTTATTAGGGCCCGAGCACCGAGGTGCACGAGCCCGGAACGGGCTTGTGCACCGACCGGTGCGAAGCCCTATTGCTTTTGCTCAGATTATTATTATTATTATTTTTTGTTATTCTTTTTCCTCACAATGGAACCGGCCATTTTTGACCACTTTCCCGTGCTCAAAAAGTCACGAAATTTTGCACACACCTTGGAATTCTGGAACACTGGAGGTTTACAGAGGTATAGACCCGGGTGTGGCCCAGGGACTCCGTAGCGCCCCCTAAAGTAAAAAAATGCCTTGGGCTCTATGGGCCGGTCTCATGATGAACTTTAACATACTCCTCAGACACCGCTTGTCGGATGCCTGGGAAATTTGGTAGACATGATGCCAAGATGTTGCTCATGTGGAATTGCGAAGGGATTTTTCCTACCTTTTACGAATTCAAGATGGCGGATGCATGAACTGAGAGAAAAAATGAAAAACAGGAAATGTGGCATAACATCACACTGGATTGATCAAATCGCCTGAAACTCATACCGTTTATAGATCCTGTGATTACGACGATATCCATTCACTTAATGGGTGTGGTTGCTACAGCGCCACCATCTGGCAAGGTGGAACCACTACAGAAATTGACATTAAGTGCCATGATTGACATATACTTTGAGCTACGCGCACAAAATTTGGTAGGTGTGTGTGTCTCCCCAAGACGAACAACTTTCGTATTACATTGCATTAGCCACGCCCAACAGGAAGTGAGGTAATAAGGAGTGTAAAAATTTGGACACACAGTGAACTTTAACGTACTCGTCGGACACGGTATGTCAGATTCAATTGAAATTTGGTGTACATGACCTCTAGATGCTGCTGATGCTAAATTGCGAACGGATTTTTGATATTTCGTAATATGTTGTAATAACAATATTATGAAATTGTATGATTTTAATAGCTCATCACGAAACAGGAAGTGTGTCATAAAATCACACTGCATTAACCGATTGGTCTGAAACTTCACAGGTTCATAGATGGTATGACTGTGATGACATCTAGACACCCCGTGGGCGTGGCTGTTATAGCGCCACCACCTGGCCAAGCAGGAAAAGTGCCAGAAATTGACTATGCTTTAACCGATTGATCTGAAACTTCACTGGTTCATAGATGGTATGACTGTGATGACATCTAGACACCCCGTGGGCGTGGCTGTTATAGCGCCACCACCTGGCCAAGCAGGAAAAGTGCCAGAAATTGACTATGCTTTACCCGATTGATCTGAAACTTCACAGGTTCATAGATCGTGTGCCTGTGATTATATCTAGACACCCCGTGGGCGTGCCTGTTATAGCGCCACCACCTGGTCAAGCAGGAAAGGTGCTAAAAGTGCTAGTAGTCAAAAATTGTAACTTGGAAACGGTTTGACATAGCTTATCCAAACTTGGTTTATGGACTCCTGACCATGTTCTGACCACGCATAACCATGAATCGAAACTCTGTAGCGCCCCTAGTGGTCAAATATCATAACTTGGAAACGGTTTGACGTAGCTTATCCAAACTTAGCATATGGACTCTTGACCGTGTACTGACCACACAGAATCATGACTCGAAACTGTCTAGCGCCCTCTAGTGGTCAAATATGATAACTTGGGAACGGTTTGACGTAGCTTATTCAAACTTGGTATATGGACTCCTCACCATGTTCTGACCACGCATAACGATGAATCGAAACTCTCTAGCGCCCTCTAGTGGTCAAATATGATAACTTGGACACGGTTTGACGTAGCTTATCCAAACTTGGTATATGGACTCCTGACCGTGTTCTGACCACGCAAAACCATGAATCGAAACTCTCTAATGCCCCCTTGTGGTCGAACATTATAACTTGGAAACGGTTTGACCTATCATAGCCAAAGTTGGTACTCAGACTGTGGACCACCTTCTGAACATGCAGTATGACTTATGTGATTCTCTGTAGCGCCCCTACTAAGAGAAAGAGTTTAAAAGGCAGACTGAGTGAGTGTGTGACAGTGAGTGTCTGCGAGTGTAAAAAATGTGGGTGAGACAAAGATAGCACACCTGTTCCGAGTGAATGTGCCTTCACTGTGTACCATTGTTGCGTTATGCGCTCTTTGCGGTGCACCTGGTGCGAGGGCCCGTCATCGCCGCTTGCGGCTTTAATTATTATTATTATTCTTTTTCTCCCAACGAAATTGGCCATTTTGACCCCTTTCCTGTGCACGAAAACTCACGAAATTTTGCACACACGTTGGGAGTGCGCGCCATTCGAGGCAGACCGAGGCCATAGATCCGGGTGTGGCCCAGGGACTCCCTAGCGCCCCCTACAAAAAAAAAATACATTGGGCTCTATGGGCCTGTCACATGATGAACTTTAACATACTCCTCGGACACCGTTTGTCAGATTCCCATGAAATTTGTCAGACATGATGCCGACATGTTGATGATGTGAAATTGCGAAGGGATTTTTTATACCTTTTACGATTTCAATATGGCGGACGAATGAATTCCGGGAAAAACTGAAAAACAGGAAAAGTGTCATAACGTTGCAATGCATTGATAGAATTGTCTGAAACTCATACCGTTTATAGATCTTATGATTACGATGATATCCATTCACTTAATGGGCGTGGTTGCTACAGCGCCACCATCTGGCAAGGTGGAACCACTACAGAAATTGACATTAAGTGCCATGGTTGACATATACTTTGACCTACACTCACGAAATTTGGCAGGTGTGTGGGACTCCCCAAGACGAACAACTTTCATATTACATTGCATTAGCCACGCCCAACAGGAAGTGAGGTAATAAGGAGTGTAACAATTTGGACACACAGTGAACTTTAACGTACTCGTCGGACACGGTATGTCAGATTCAAGTGAAATTTGGTGTACATGACCTCTAGATGCTGGTGAAGCTAAATTGCGAACGGATTTTTGATATTTCGTAATATGTTGTAATAACAATATTATGAAATTGTATGATTTTAATAGCTCATCACGAAACAGGAAGTGTGTCATAAAATCACACTGCATTAACCGTTTGGTCTGACACCTCACAGGTTCATAGATGGTATGACTGTGATGACATCTAGACACCCCGTGGGCGTGGCTGTTATAGCGCCACCACCTGGCCAAGCAGGAAAAGTGCCAGAAATTGACTATGCTTTACCCGATTGATCTGAAACTTCACAGGTTCATAGATCGTGTGCCTGTGATTATATCTAGACACCCCGTGGGCGTGGCTGTTATAGCGCCACCACCTGGCCAAGCAGGAAAAGTGCCAGAAATTGACTATGCTTTACCCGATTGATCTGAAACTTCACAGGTTCATAGATCGTGTGCCTGTGATTATATCTAGACACCCCGTGGGCGTGCCTGTTATAGCGCCACCACCTGGTCAAGCAGGAAAGGTGCTAAAAGTGCTAGTAGTCAAAAATTGTAACTTGGAAACGGTTTGACATAGCTTATCCAAACTTGGTTTATGGACTCCTGACCATGTTCTGACCACGCATAACCATGAATCGAAACTCTGTAGCGCCCCTAGTGGTCAAATATCATAACTTGGAAACGGTTTGACGTAGCTTATCCAAACTTAGCATATGGACTCTTGACCGTGTACTGACCACACAGAATCATGACTCGAAACTGTCTAGCGCCCTCTAGTGGTCAAATATGATAACTTGGAAACGGTTTGACGTAGCTTATTCAAACTTGGTATATGGACTCCTGACCGTGTTCTGACCACGCATAACCATGAATCGAAACTCTCTAGCGCCCTCTAGTGGTCAAATATGATAACTTGGACACGGTTTGACGTAGCTTATCCAAACTTGGTATATGGACTCCTGACCGTGTTCTGACCACGCAAAACCATGAATCGAAACTCTCTAATGCCCCCTTGTGGTCGAACATTATAACTTGGAAACGGTTTGACCTATCATAGCCAAAGTTGGTACACAGACTGTGGACCACCTTCTGAACATGCAGTATGACTTATGTGATTCTCTGTAGCGCCCCTACTAAGAGAAAGAGTTTAAAAGGCAGACTGAGTGAGTGTGTGACAGTGAGTGTCTGCGAGTGTAAAAAATGTGGGTGAGACAAAGATAGCACACCTGTTCCGAGTGAATGTGCCTTCACTGTGTACCATTGTTGCGATATGCGCTCTTTGCGGTGCACCTGGTGCGAGGGCCCGTCATCGCCGCTTGCGGCTTTAATTATTATTATTATTTTTCTTCCCCTGGTTACGGCCATTTTTGACCCCTTTCCCGTGCATGAAAACTCATGAAATTTTGCACACACCTTGGAAGTATGGAACACTAGAGGTATACAGAGGCATGGACTTGGGTGTGGCCCAGGGACTCCGTAGCGCCCCCTAAAGTAAAAAAATACATTGGGCTCTATGGGGCCGGACACCCACTGAACTTTAATGTACTCCTCGGACACCGTTGGTCAGATTCCTGTGAAATTTGGTAGACATGATGCCAAGATGTTGCTGATGTAAAATTGCGAAGGGATTATTCATACCCTTTATAATTTCAAGATGGCGGATGAGTGAAATATGGGAAAAATTGAAAAAAAGGAAAAGTGTCATTAGATCGCAGGGCGTTGATGGAATTGTCTGAAAGTCATTTACAAAGTTATAGATATTATCATGACGCCAACATTCATACACTTAATGGGCGTGGTTGTTGCAGCGCCACCATCTGGCAAGGTGGAAAAAGTACAGAAATTGACATTAAGTGCCATGGTTCACATATACTTTGAGCTGCACGCACAAAATTTGGTAGGTGTGTCATACTCTCCAAGACGAACAACTTTCGTATTACATTGCATTAGCCACGCCCAACAGGAAGTGAGGTAATAAGGAATGTAAAAATTTGGGCATATGGTGAACTTTAACGTACTCGTCGGACATGGTTGGTCAGATTCGAGTGAAATTTGGTGTACATGACCTCTAGATGCTGATGATGCTAAATTGCGAACGGATTTTTGATATCTCGTACTATGTTGAAATAACAATTTTATGAAATTGTATGATTTTAATAGCTCATCACGAAACAGGAAGTGTGTCATAAAATCGCACTGCATTAACCGTTTGGTCTGAAACTTCACAGGTTCATAGATGGTATGACTGTGATGATATCTAGACAGCCCGTGGGCGTGGCTGTTATAGCGCCACCACCTGGTAAAGTAGGAAATGTGCCAGAAATTGACACTGCTTTACCCGATTGATCTGAAACTTCACAGGTTCATAGATGGTATGCCTGTGATGATATCTAGACACCCTGTGGGCGTGCCTGTTATAGTGACACCACCTGGTCAAGCAGGAAAGTGCCAGAAATTGACAATGCTTTACCCGATTGATCTGAAACTTCACTGGTTCATAGATGGTGTGCCTGTGATGATATCTAGACACCCTGTGGGTATGCCTGTTATAGCGCCACCACCTGGTCAACCAGGAAATGTGCCAGAAATTGACAATGCTTTCACCTGATTGATTTGCAACTTCACTGGTTCATAGATGGCATGCCTGTGATGATACCCAGACACCCCGTGGGCGTGACTGTTATAGCGCCACCACCTGGTCAAACAGGAAATGTGCCAGAAATTGACAATGATTTAACAGCGATAGTGAACATGAGGGTGAGGCAAAGACAGCACTGCTGTTGTGAGTGATTGTGGGTGTATTCCTGTTTACGGTGCACCATTTTTGCGGTATGCCTTCTTTGCGGTGCACCTGGTGCGAGGCCCGTCATCGCCACTTGTGGCTAATTAGGGCCCGAGCACCGAGGTGCACGAGCCGGAACGGGCTTGTGCACCGACCGGTGCGAAGCCCTATTGCTTTTGTAAGGATTTGTCATTATTATTATTATTATTATTTTTCTTACGCTGGTTACGGCCATTTTTGACCCCTTTCCCGTGCATGAAAACTCATGAAATTTTGCACACACCTTGGAAGTATGGAACACTAGAGGTATACAGAGGCATGGACTTGGGTGTGGCCCAGGGACTCCGTAGCGCCCCCTAAAGTAAAAAATTACATTGGGCTCTATGGGGCCGGACACCCACTGAACTTTAATGTACTCCTCGGACACCGTTGGTCAGATTCCTGTGAAATTTGGTAGACATGATGCCAAGATGTTGCTGATGTAAAATTGCGAAGGGATTATTCATACCCTTTACAATTTCAAGATGGCGGATGAGTGAAATATGGGAAAAACTGAAAAAACGGAAATGTGTCATTAGATCGCAGGGCGTTGATGGAATTGTCTGAAAGTCATTTACAAAGTTTATAGATATTATCATGACGCACAACATTCATTCACTTAATGGGCGTGGTTGTTACAGCGCCACCAACTGGCAAGGTGGAGAACAGTACAGAAATTGACATTAAGTGCCATGGTTGGCATATACTTTGAGCTACGCGCACAAAATTTGGTAGGTGTGTGTGTCTCCCCAAGACGAACAACTTTCGTATTACATTGCATTAGCCACGCCCAACAGGAAGTGAGGTAATAAGGAGTGTAAAAATTTGGACACACAGTGAACTTTAACGTACTCGTCGGACACGGTATGTCAGATTCAAGTGAAATTTGGTGTACATGACCTCTAGATGCTGCTGATGCTAAATTGCGAACGGATTTTTGATATTTCGTAATATGTTGTAATAACAATATTATGAAATTGTATGATTTTAATAGCTCATCACGAAACAGGAAGTGTGTCATAAAATCACACTGCATTAACCGATTGGTCTGAAACTTCACAGGTTCATAGATGGTATGACTGTGATGACATCTAGACACCCCGTGGGCGTGGCTGTTATAGCGCCACCACCTGGCCAAGCAGGAAAAGTGCCAGAAATTGACTACTGCTTTAACCGATTGATCTGAAACTTCACTGGTTCATAGATGGTATGACTGTGATGATATCTAGACGACCCCGTGGGCGTGCCTGTTATAGCGCCACCACCTGGTCAAGCAGGAAATGTGCCAGAAATTGACAATGCTTTACCCGATTGATCTGAAACTTCACTGGTTCATAGATGGTATGACTGTGATGATATCTAGACACCCCATGGACATGCCTGTTATAGCGCCACCACCTGGTCAAGCAGGAAATGTGCCAGAAATTGACAATGCTTTACCCGATTGCCCCTAGTGGTCAAATATTATAACTTAGAAACAGTTTGACGTAACTTACCCAAACTTGGTATATGGACTCCTGACCGTGTTCTGACCACGCATAACCATGAATCGAAAGTCTCTATACCCCTAGTGGTCAAATATTATAACTTGGAAACGGTTTGACGTAGCTTATCCAAACTTGGTATATGGACTCCTGACCATGTTCTGACCACGCATAATCATGAATCGAAACTCTGTAGCGCCCCTAGTGGTCAAATATTATAACTTGGAAACGGTTTGACGTAGCTTATCCAAACTTAGTATATGGACGCTTGACCGTGTACTGACCACACAGAATCATGAATCGAAACTGTCTAGCGCCCTCTAGTGGTCAAATATGATAACTTGGGAACGGTTTGACGTAGCTTATTCAAACTTGGTATATGGACTCCTGACCGTCTTCTGACCACGCATAACGATGAATCGGAACTCTCTAGCGCCCTCTAGTGGTCAAATATGATAACTTGGACACGGTTTGACGTAGCTTATCCAAACTTGGTATATGGACTCCTGACCGTGTTCTGACCACGCAAAACCATGAATCGAAACTCTCTAATGCCCCCTTGTGGTCGAACATTATAACTTGGAAACGGTTTGACCTATCATAGCCAAAGTTGGTACTCAGACTGTGGACCACCTTCTGAACATGCAGTATGACTTATGTGAATCTCTGTAGCGCCCCTACTAAGAGAAAGAGTTTAAAAGGCAGACTGAGTGAGTGTGTGACAGTGAGTGTCTGCGAGTGTAAAAAATGAGGGTGAGACAAAGATAGCACACCTGTTCCGACTGAATGTGCCTTCACTGTGAACCATTGTTGCGATATGCACTCTTTGCGGTGCACCTGGTGCGAGGCCCGTCATCGCCGCTTGCGGCACCGATCAGGTGCGGCTGGCACTTGTGCGACCTGTTTTGTAAGATTATTATTATTATTTTTTGTTATTCTTTTCCTCACAATGGAACCGGCCATTTTTGACCACTTTCCCGTGCTCAAAAAGTCACGAAATTTTGCACACACCTTGGAATTCTGGAACACTGGAGGTTTACAGAGGTATAGACCCGGGTGTGGCCCAGGGACTCTGTAGCGCCCCCTAAAGTAAAAAAATGCCTTGGGCTCTATGGGCCGGTCTCATGATGAACTTTAACATACTCCTCGGACACCGTTTGTCAGATTCCTGTGAAATTTGGTAGACATGATACCAAGATATTGCTCATGTCAAATTGCGAAGGGATTTTTCATACCTTTTACGAATTCAAGATGGCGGATGCATGAAATAAGAGAAAAAATGAAAAACAGGAAATGTGGCATAACATCACACTGGATTGATAAAATCGCCTGAAACTCATACCGTTTATAGATCTTATGATTACGACAATATCCATTCACTTACTGGGCGTGGTTGTTACAGCGCCACCATCTGGCAAGGTGGAACCATTACAGAAATTGACATTTAGTTCCATGGTTGACATATACTTTGAGCTACATGCAAGAAATTTGGTAGGTGTGTGGGACTCCCCAAGACGAACAATTTTTGTATTACATTGCATTAGCCACGCCCAACAGGAAGTGAGGTATTAAGGAGTGTAAAAATTTGGACACACAGTGAACTTTAACGTACTTGTCGGACACGGTATGTCAGATTCAAGTGAAATTTGGTGTACATGACCTCTAGATGTTGCTGATGCTAAATTGCGAACAGATTTTTGATACTACGAAATATGTTGGAATAACAATATTATGAAATTGTATGATTTTAATAGCTCATCACGAAACAGGAAGTGTGTCATAAAATCACACTGCATTAACCGATTGGTCTGAAACTTCACAGGTTCATAGATGGTATGAGTGTGATGATATCTAGACACTCCGTGGGCGTGGCTGTTGTAGCGCCACCACCTGGTCAAGCAGGAAATGTGCCAGAAATTGACAATGCTTTACCCGATTGATCTGAAACTTGACTGGTTCATAGATGGTATGACTGTGATGATATCTAAACACCCCGTGGGCGTGACTGTTATAGCGCCACCGTCTGGTCAAGCAGGAAAAGTGCTTATCACGAAACAGGAAGTGTGTCATAAAATCACACTGCATTAACCGATTGGTCTGAAACTTCACAGGTTCATAGATGGTATGAGTGTGATGATATCTAGACACTCCGTGGGCGTGGCTGTTGTAGCGCCACCATCTGGTCAAGCAGGAAATGTGCCAGAAATTGACAATGCTTTACCCGATTGATCTGAAACTTCACAGGTTCATAGATGTTATGACTGTGATGATATCTAAACACCCCGTGGGCGTGACTGTTATAGCGCCACCGTCTGGTCAAGCAGGAAAAGTGCCAGAAATTGACAATGCTTTACCCGATTAGTCTTAAATTTCACTGCTACATAGATGGTTTGACTGGGACGATATCTAGACACTCCATGGGCGTGCCTCCAGACTGTGTTCTGACTGCGCATTACCATGAACTGAAACTCTCTGGTGCCCTGTAGTGGTCAAATATTATAACTTGGAAACGGTTTGACGTAGCTTATCCAAACTTGGTATATGGACTCCTGAACGTGTTCTGACCACGCATGACCATGAATCGAAACTCTCTAGCGCCCTCTAGTGGTCAAATATGATAACTTGGAAACAGTTTGACGTAGCTTATCCAAACTTGGTATATAGACTCCTGACCATGTTCTGACCATGCATAACTATGAATCGAAACTCTCTAGCGCCCTCTAGTGGTGAAATATGATAACTTGGAAACGGTTTGACGTAGCTTATCCAAACTTGGTATGTGGACTCCTGATCGTGTTCTGACCACGGATAACCATGAATCGAAACTCTGATGCACCCTCTAGTGGTCAAATATGATAACTTGGACACGGTTTGACGTAGCTTATCCAAACTTGGTATATGGACTCCTGACCGTGTTCTGACCACGCAAAACCATGAATCGAAACTCTCTAATGCCCCCTTGTGGTCGAACATTATAACTTGGAAACGGTTTGACCTATCATAGCCAAAGTTGGTACTCAGACTGTGGACCACCTTCTGAACATGCAGTATGACTTATGTGAATCTCTGTAGCGCCCCTACTAAGAGAAAGAGTTTAAAAGGCAGACTGAGTGAGTGTGTGACAGTGAGTGTCTGCGAGTGTAAAAAATGAGGGTGAGACAAAGATAGCACACCTGTTCCGACTGAATGTGCCTTCACTGTGTACCATTGTTGCGATATGCACTCTTTGCGGTGCACCTGGTGCGAGGGCCCGTCATCGCCACTTGTGGCTTTAATTATTATTATTATTATTATTATTCTTTTCCTCTGAAAGAAATTGGCCATTTTGACCACTTTCCTGTGCACGAAAACTCACGAAATTTTGCACACACGTTGGGAGTGCGCGCCATTCGAGGCACACCGAGGCCATAGATCCGGGTGTGGCCCAGGGACTCCGTAGCGCCCCCTACAAAAAAAAAATACATTGGGCTCTATGGGCCTGTCACATGATGAACTTTAACATACTCCTCGGACACCGTTTGTCAGATTCCCATGAAATTTGTCAGACATGATGCCGACATGTTGATGATGTGAAATTGCGAAGGGATTTTTTATACCTTTTACGATTTCAATATGGCGGACGAATGAATTCCGAGAAAAACTGAAAAACAGGAAAAGTGTCATAACGTTGCAATGCATTGATAGAATTGTCTGAAACTCATACCGTTTATAGATCTTATGATTACGATGATATCCATTCACTTAATGGGCGTGGTTGCTACAGCGCCACCATCTGGCAAGGTGGAACCACTACAGAAATTGACATTAAGTGCCATGGTTGACATATACTTTGACCTACACTCACGAAATTTGGCAGGTGTGTGGGACTCCCCAAGACGAACAACTTTCATATTACATTGCATTAGCCACGCCCAACAGGAAGTGAGGTAATAAGGAGTGTAACAATTTGGACACACAGTGAACTTTAACGTACTCGTCGGACACGGTATGTCAGATTCAAGTGAAATTTGGTGTACATGACCTCTAGATGCTGCTGAAGCTAAATTGCGAACGGATTTTTGATATTTCGTAATATGTTGTAATAACAATATTATGAAATTGTATGATTTTAATAGCTCATCACGAAACAGGAAGTGTGTCATAAAATCACACTGCATTAACCGTTTGGTCTGACACCTCACAGGTTCATAGATGGTATGACTGTGATGACATCTAGACACCCCGTGGGCGTGGCTGTTATAGCGCCACCACCTGGCCAAGCAGGAAAAGTGCCAGAAATTGACTATGCTTTACCCGATTGATCTGAAACTTCACAGGTTCATAGATCGTGTGCCTGTGATGATATCTAGACACCCCGTGGGCGTGGCTGTTATAGCGCCACCACCTGGCCAAGCAGGAAAAGTGCCAGAAATTGACTATGCTTTACCCGATTGATCTGAAACTTCACAGGTTCATAGATCGTGTGCCTGTGATTATATCTAGACACCCCGTGGGCGTGCCTGTTATAGCGCCACCACCTGGTCAAGCAGGAAAGGTGCTAAAAGTGCTAGTAGTCAAAAATTATAACTTGGAAACGGTTTGACATAGCTTATCCAAACTTGGTTTATGGACTCCTGACCGTGTTCTGACCACGCATAACCATGAATCGAAACTCTGTAGCGCCCCTAGTGGTCAAATATCATAACTTGGAAACGGTTTGACGTAGCTTATCCAAACTTAGCATATGGACTCTTGACCGTGTACTGACCACACAGAATCATGACTCGAAACTGTCTAGCGCCCTCTAGTGGTCAAATATGATAACTTGGACACGGTTTGACGTAGCTTATCCAAACTTGGTATATGGACTCCTGACCGTGTTCTGACCACGCAAAACCATGAATCGAAACTCTCTAATGCCCCCTTGTGGTCGAACATTATAACTTGGAAACGGTTTGACCTATCATAGCCAAAGTTGGTACACAGACTGTGGACCACCTTCTGAACATGCAGTATGACTTATGTGATTCTCTGTAGCGCCCCTACTAAGAGAAAGAGTTTAAAAGGCAGACTGAGTGAGTGTGTGACAGTGAGTGTCTGCGAGTGTAAAAAATGTGGGTGAGACAAAGATAGCACACCTGTTCCGAGTGAATGTGCCTTCACTGTGTACCATTGTTGCGATATGCGCTCTTTGCGGTGCACCTGGTGCGAGGGCCCGTCATCGCCGCTTGCGGCTTTAATTATTATTATTATTCTTTTCCTCTTAAAGAAATTGGCCATTTTGACCACTTTCCTGTGCACGAAAACTCACGAAATTTTGCACACACGTTGGGAGTGCGCGCCATTCGAGGCACACTGAGGCCATAGATCCGGGTGTGGCCCAGGGACTCCGTAGCGCCCCCTACAAAATAAAAATACATTGGGCTCTATGGGCCGGTCACATGATGAACTTTAACATACTCCTCGGACACCGTTCGTCAGATTCCCATGAAATTTGTCAGACATGATGCCGAGATGTTGACGATGTGAAATTGCGAAGGGATTTTTCATACCTTTTACGATTTCAATATGGCGGACGAATGAATTTCGAGAAAAACTGAAAAACAGGAAAAGTGTCATAACGTCGCAATGCATTGATAGAATTGTCTGAAACTCATACCGTTTATAGATCTTATGATTACGATGATATCCCTACACTTAATGGGCGTGGTTGCTACAGCGCCACCATCTGGCAAGGTGGAACCAGTACAGAAATTGACATTAAGTGCCATGGTTGAGATATACTTTGAGCTACACTCACAAAATTTGGTGGGTGTGTGGGACTCCCCAAGACGAACAACTTTCGTATTACATTGCATTAGCCACGCCCAACAGGAAGTGAGGTAATAAGGAGTGTAAAAATTTGGACACACAGTGATCTTTAACGTACTCATCGGACACGGTATGTCAGATTGAAGTGAAATTTGGTGTACATGACCTGTAGATGTTGCTGATGCTAAATTGCGAACGGATTTTTGATATTACGAAATATGTTGGAATAACAATATTATGAAATTGTATGATTTTAATAGCTCATCACGAAACAGGAAGTGTGTCATAAAATCGCACTGCATTAACCGTTTGGTCTGAAACTTCACAGGTTCATAGATGGTATGACTGTGATGACATCTAGACACCCCGTGGGCGTGGCTGTTATAGCGCCGCCACCTGGCCAAGCAGGAAAAGTGCTAGAAATTGATACTGCTTTACCCGATTAATCTGAAACTTCACTGGCTTATAGATAGTATGACTGTGATGACATCTAGACACCCCGTGGGCGTGGCTGTTATAGCGCCACCACCTGGCCAAGCAGGAAAAGTGCCAGAAATTGACTATACTTTACCCGATTGATCTGAAACTTCACAGGTTCATAGATGGTATGACTGTGATGATTTGTAGACGACCCGTGGGCGTGCATGTTATAGCGCCACCACCTGGTCAAGCAGGAAAGGTGCTAAAAGCGCTAGTGGTCAAAAATTATAACTTGGAAACGGTTTGACATAGCTTATCCAAACTTGGTTTATGGACTCCTGACCGTGTTCTGACCACGCATAACCATGAATCGAAACTCTGTAGCGCCCCTAGTGGTCAAATATTATAACTTGGAAACGGTTTGACGTAGCTTATCCAAAATTAGTATATGGACTCTTGACCGTGTACTGACCACACAGAATCATGAATCGAAAGTGTCTAGCGCCCTCTAGTGGTCAAATATGATAACTTGGAAACGGTTTGACGTAGCTTATCCAAACTTGGTATATGGACTCCTGACCGTGTTCTGACCACGCATAACGATGAATCGAAACTCTCTAGCGCCCTCTAGTGGTCAAATATGATAACTTGGACACGGTTTGACATAGCTTATCCAAACTTGGTATATGGACTCCTGACTGTGTTCTGACCACGCAAAACCATGAATCGAAACTCTCTAATGCCCCCTTGTGGTCAAACATTATAACTTGGAAACGGTTTGACCTATCATAGCCAAAGTTGGTACACAGACTGTGGACCATCTTCTGATCATGCAGTATGACTTATGTGAATCTCTGTAGCGCCCCTACTAAGAGAAAGAGTGTAAAAGGCAGACTGAGTGAGTGTGTGACAGTGAGTGTCTGCGAGTGGAAAAAATGAGGGTGAGACAAAGATAGCACACCTGTTCCGAGTGAATGTGCCTTCACTGTGTACCATTGTTGCGGTATGCACTCTTTGCGGTGCACCTGGTGCGAGGGCCCGTCATCGCCGCTTGCGGCTTTAATTAATTTTGCCTTTTCCCATCTGAAAGGCCCCCAAGAGAGTCCACTGAGCAAGTGTTATAATACAGACCTAACCGAGACAGAGACTTCAAATTATTAACGTTTTGCTCAAAAAGGGGTCAGCTCCACTTGTCACGGAAGGCTATTACAGTTGCATATACCAGGAAATCCAGCATAGCACATTCTCAACAATCCATGTACATATCTTTGCAAACCAAAGAATAAGAACCAATAGTGATGTTTTTTTTTTTTTTTTGTGGAGGTCTATTGACTGACAAGATTATAAACATGACTTCAGTTTTATTCCGTTCAGGTTTCATTTAACACAACCTGCGTAACTGTCCGATTAAACAGTAGAGGGTAAAGAAAGTCTTCTTTCACCTCATAATGAGCCATTTCACCATTAAAGGGATTACAAAGCTGGTAAATGAATCAAAAAAGGTTGTCTGGTATATCTTAAAATCTAATTTACCCATTCAATAATGAGAACGAAAGAATAGGACAACTTTTCTACAATCTCATGAACACAACTGAGGACAAAACAAATCTGATCTGCCTTGAACCCTCCCAAACACACACACACACACACACACACACACACACACACACACACACACACACACACACACACACACACACCACCCCCATCTGCCAAACTACACAAAGATTCCTAATCTGTCTCTGTAGGTTTTGTTAGGCTTTGGGAACAGTCACACAAAGAAAAAAAGACTCAGCAAATGTCCTAAGACCTGAGGGTCATTTCGGGTTCTACTTTTGAAGGTCCTTACCCTGCTGTGCTGTGCTCTCAGCTGTTGTGTGCTAACAGGGTTGAGATGGAAAACGACATAAGACTTTGATGGCACATACAGAGCCATTGAGACTTCCACTCCAAGGGATAAGCCTCTCAAGACGGATGAGAATCTTCGTGTCCTTTCCAGCCTCTTGCTTGCAAGCATAAGCTATGAACAGAGATGGTTGCATAAGATGAGAAACATCACTTTTGAAGTCCTCCATAAAAATGTATTGTATAACTGTATTAATTTGTCACCAAAAGATGGCGTATTTGTCCTGCAGTGTGATAAAAGTAGACGGGTCACATTGTTGGAAGCAGCATGATTGACAGTTTAGCTTTTACTTTACGTCCGCCATCATCACCATGGTAGTAGCCACATTGTGAAATTTAATATAACCAGTAAATGTTATTCTTATGTGAGTGTGACATTTCTAATCGGAGGTAAATATCTCACCATTCGTTTGAATTTGGGGCGTGATGACGTGAACTCAAAGTAGACCCTTAAAGGTCACCGCGCACCGGTTCCGACACAGTGCTGAGCACTCTGCTTCCAACATTCTATTCCATTGTTTTCAATGCAACCCCGCACACCAGCGCCGAACCCTTCCGCCGTCGATTGTGAATTACGATTGAAATCTATTTTGCCATTGACATACATTGTTATTTCTCATGCTACGGGGCTAGGTTCATTGCGAAATTGTCGGTTTCAAAAGTGCTCCACAATGTTGTCGGAACCGGTGTGCGGCCAGCTTTAGGTGTCACTAAGAGTAAAGGAAGTAAGATAACTAGCCTATAAGGAATATACAATTGAGCAGAGTTGTAGTGACGCTGTTGGGTTACTAGTTACAGAGCCCTCCCCTTACCATACAGGGGCCCAAGGGCACACAGGTTTGAATCCATCCTGCGATCATTTCCTTCTCCTACCCTTCTCTCTATCTCAGTTACTTCCTGGCTTTCTCCATGATTCTACCTGAAAAATGTAAAAACAAAATGGTCCTTGAATGCAGTGCTGTTGTCTTGTGTTGTAGTGATGTAAAGTAAGCAGTTATTGCAGGGGCAGGCTGATCTCAGATCTCCACTGCTTCACTTGAGAGACTTACTGTGCCTTCAGACCGAGACCGATTCAGGCGACATGGGCAGCGGAAGTAATTGACTTTGCGTTGGGACCGGCGATTTGGGCGACAAAAGCGGCAGGCGTCTTGGGCGACGAAACTTGGGCGATAAAATCAAGTTAAACTTTGGTTAACTTTATGTAATGAGCTATGATGCAGTTGGGCGATTACCAATCAGAATGTCGATTTACTGGTGAGATGCCAATAGAGAAGCAGGATTAACGTTGGGATGCTAATGTCATGGGCAAATTTGCCGTTTTGGTTGCTGTGCTCAAGCGATGTTTCTTGGGAGTCTTCGGCGACTCTTGGCAATTTATCGCTGGCGGTCTGAACGTACAGTTAGTGGTTGCTGGCAGTAGGCTGTTTGGTGAGTGTGCATGAGCAGGCATACTGGATTTGTACTGCTCTCAGAATGAATGAAGTGTTTCTCATACATACAATATGTTGTTTTCAGAGACGTCTTGTGAAGTCCTTGGAGGACCTCTGCTCACAGTACGATCTCACTGTGCGGAGCTCCACGGGCGACATAATCCAGTTCATCTACGGCGGAGACGGACTCGATCCCGCCGCAATGGAGGGAAAGGACGAGCCACTGGAGTTCAAGAGGGTCCTGGACAACATTAGAGTACGTTACACCATGTCATTTTATTAAGCTCCTCTCACTATAGGGCTGAGTCATTTCCTCACAAAACATTTTTCCATGAACACATGGGACGACCAGAGTCCCTCCACCAAAGGCGTAAAAGAATGCACCAAAGAACACCCTTAATATTTTCAGAGCTTGCGTTGAGTATGATTCTGTCGTTTTTTTTTTTGTTTTGTTTTTCTTTCAGTGATTTGTGCTCCATTCTTGAGGTCTTCACAAGCTTTCTCACTGAAGAAAATGTAGACACTACATGGAATTTACAGTGAAGAACATCATTAAATGTCTTACTAATATTTAGAGAACACTTTCACAAAATCAGGCATTTTGTTTGCAAAACCTCACCAAACTAGTGTTTATTTAAGGGGTAACGGCCGCCGAGGTGTCCCAAATATAAGGTAATAATGAACAAGGTGGAGGCGAGGATTGGCTCGATGGCGCAACTGTGTCAGGACACCTCGAATGCCGTTATCCCGCTTATCACCCGGTTGCAACTAAAAGGTAAAGACAGTAAGCAAGTGTTGAAAACATAAAAGAAACACGTGGCTCTGTTTTGAAAGAATTTATCCTGCTCGGTTGGAGTACTATTTTCATATTCAAGAAGATCCACAAGGCTGCATTCTGAAGAGAATTGATAAGGAATGCTGGTGAAACTTTTTTTTACCAGACTAACGTCACAGGTGTCCTGTTATCTATAAATAACGGACACCCTGACAGCCATTCAGAAAACAGTATTCCATTCCGCCGGGTGATCAATAATATACAAAGGCACATGGTCAACCGGATGGCCTTTCTTTCCCCCATCTGCTGCTAGCTAAATTGACCACTCCATTCAAGAATCCACTCTTAAGAAATTGTTGAACTCGGGTTGAAAGGAATATTTTTTATTTGTTGTCGTGAGTCCATGCTGAATATCCTTCCCTCTCTTGCTCCATAGTCTGTGTACACTTGTCATGGTGAGCCAGCCTTGAGCAGGAACGAGCTGGTGCTCACTGCTGAGTCCATCATGAAGAAGAACGATTTCCTCTGCTGCCGAGACACTTTCCTTGATGTGAGTCAGCACCTATACACACACACACACACACACACACACACACTCCAACACACAGTATAGCTACAGTAATGGTTCACAGATTCTAACATCAAAGAAGAAAAAAGGCCACACTTTGCATATCAACGTTTTTATTGCACATGCACATTTGGGCATAGCGCCTTCTTCCGTGTGCTCCTTACATGTTCTGTTTATTTTTATATGTATACATTGACTTGCGTAATCTTAGTGTAACTTCACCCTGCTGGTCTTGACTTTCAGTTAGTGGAGGTTACAGTAGTCCACTTTTATCCTTTTAAATTATTGAATTGAATTCAGTGCTCACTCAGCCATAACAAAAATGATATTGGTGTGTCTATGTTTGACCGCCTTGTTTTCTAAAGGAAACGTTGTGACTCTCTATGCCCTAAAGAATTTATATTGTATATTTTTTGTACCTAAAAAGAAAATAATTCTTCAAGTCAAAAACAGGCTTTTTAAGGCCCTTCTCAAATGTAAATCCTCTTCTTTGTATTGGGTCATCATAGTGTAACCTCATCCTGTCTGTCTTGACTTGCAATTACTTGAGGTCACAGTAGTTAAATTGAGGTTGTGTCCTATTTCCCCCCCTCTGTATCTTAACCTATTGTACATCAGTGCACTGCAGTAGCTGGGAACTTCACCTGCATTACTGTGAAGGAGCGAGTTCGTCTTTTTTTTTTTTTTTTTTTTTTTTTTTTCTATTTAAAGTTGATATAAAGAAAAGCAAAATCATAGAAACGAGAGAGAACATTTATGCCGGAAAAGTTTTTAAAGTAAATGTTAAATTATATACATTTCCCTTCCACTGCATCAGACTCTTCCTACCTTGAGGAACAGATTGACAACCTCTCTACAAGTTATAGGTTTTCTGCAGAGACCCTCTCGATTTCCATTTATATGATGGCCTTTAGCAGAAACTGAGTTTTTTTTACTGAGTTTAGTATATCTTCTCCTGTTTGAAGGAATTAACTGATACTGGATGTCAAAAGTACCTAGAGGTACAGTATGTTCCAGCATGTGTGCGTGTGTGTGCCCGCGCACTTTGTGGACAAGTGTGTGTTAATGTTCGTGAGATACTGATTGGGATTGTACTGTATTTGCCTGCCTGTGGGGTTTTCCCTGTGTAAGAATAACAACAGTTAATGTCAGTGAAGTGAATGTGTTTTAGGGACTAACAAAGAAAACATTGGTTTTGTTGGGTGATGTCATATTGTACAAGTTATACCCTTTGGCTGTTTACAATGTCTTTTGCAAGAGAGTGTTTATATCAGTCATGTCTTAAAGTAACCCTATCTAGGACACCATGCCGATGGTGTTGTGCAAGTGGTGTGTTGAATCTGCTTAAAGAAAAGATCTGAAGTCAGTTTGAGGTGGCCGAGTGCTGTAGGAACTCGGAAGGAATAAGAATGAGACACTCTGCCAGATAAATATGCTGATGAGGACATGGACACCTTGTTTCCATCACATTTTTCTGTCATAGTTTTGTTTTGTACCAAATTCTGTTGTTCTTATACCTGCCACCAGCACTCGACAACCTTAAACAACAGGGATATGGATTGATTGAGCTCAGATGGATGGTTTTGTGTTTGTTTGTTTGTTTGTTTGTTTTTGAATGGCCTGTGGACAAAGCTTACAAAAGCTGGATGTGTTGTGTTTTCTCATAAAGTGTTCTATGAGAAAACGCAACACGCCCAGTAGAGTGTCTTGTGTGCCAACATGTAAGTCAGTCTCTACTCACAATGAACGCTAACTGGAATGCAAAGTTTAGCAAAAATTCAACGGGTTAGTGATGTAGAGTGTTTTTTTGACGTGGAGTGCTTTTTCGAGCATTCCACGTCATTGTCTGTCGCCAAGTACTGTTCCAATGTCAAGCATCCCTCTAAATTCTAGTGAGGACAGAGGCCTTTGTTCAAAGACTTTTCAAGGATGCACTTATGGAACCTCGTTTTTTAAGTGTACGATTTCAAAGGCACGTGTGCTACCTAGGAAGCATTCTCGAATTTGAGAAACACTGGTAGTCACTATCTAGCTGAAACAATGAAAAATTATTATTATTATTATTATTATTATTATTATCACCAAGGTCTTGCTGGAGCAGCTAATATTTTTTCCTTTCCCTCTATCAGGAAATAAAGAAATTTATTAAGGCAGTTTCAGAGAAAATCAAGAAAACCCGTGACAAGTACGGCATAAATGACAACGGCTCCACAGAGGTAACTGAGTGTCAGACTGCCTGAACCATATTGCATTCAAATTCATGCCCCATGATGGCCAATTAAAGGTGTGTGTGTGTGTGTGTGTGTGTGTGTGTGTGTGTGTGTGTGTGTGTGTGTGTGTGTTCGTTCTCAATTTCCAGCCGAAGGTTCTCTACCAGCTGGACAGAATCACTCCCACTCAACTGGAGAAGTTTCTAGAGACGTGCAGAGACAAGTATATGAGGTAATTTATTTTCAGGTGCTCTTTATCTTGTATTATTTCGTGTGTGTGTGTGTGTGTGTGTGTGTGTGTGTGTGTGTGTGTGTGTGTGTGTGTGTGTGTGTGTGTGCTTCTCATTTGACACAATCATAGTTGAATGTGACTGCCATTGATTTTGTATTTTGAGATTTGGCCACGTATCTAAAGGGACTTCTATATTTATGTGTGTTCCATATGTACTGTATGTGTGTCTGTCTGTATTTTTAAGCTGCTGAAACAATGGAATTTCCCTTTGGGATAAATAAAGTACATCTATCTATCTATCTATCTATCTATCTATCCATCTACCCATCCTGTTTAACAGTGTAATGTCCAACTAATAAACAGAAACAAGAAGGCCTTGTTGCCTTAGCTGCTCATAACATGCGCCCAGGTACCAGCGAAGAACTTAGTTTCAGACCTCTTAACACAAAAGCTGAACTGGATGACATCTTTCTCTTATCAACTGTTGTAGATACAGAGAACTTTTTGGGCACTGAAGGCAATGATGATGCTCCTTTGAGCTCTCAAATTTGGCAATCACTGCGTTTACATGGACATTAATACTCCAATATTATTCGGATTATGACCATATTCTGAACATAATGGTGCCATGTAAATGCAACATTCTGATTGGCCTTAACCCGAGTAATGTCATATTCCAAATAAGCAATAATTGGAATAAGGTATGTGGAGTATCCTGATCAAATTGTGATTGAGGTGCCCTTTGGACATGTGCTGTAAACACCTTATTCACGTTTTAAAAATCTCAGAGATGAGAAGAATCACAGATGGAACTATAAACGATAGTTGAAAAAGATTCTTCAGAACTGTAATGAACCTCCTCTACTTTGTTATTCAGAGTATGTGATGTCGCACGAAAAAGGGGAATATGAACAGAATATTCTATTAGCAGCTCATGTAAACAGCGTAATCGCAATATTGCCATATTCAGAATATGATCAATAGTCGGAATAATGATGTCCATGTAAATGCAGTCATTGCCTCACTCTCATCTGAAGGCCCTTATCTCTCTTTTCATCTGTCTTTGAAGGCAGGATTATTCCTTTGGCTACGCAATTGATTATCCATCCAACATATCAAATCAGGCAGAGGTCTCTTTTTTTCACTTGATGCTCCTTGAGGTGACCTTCTTGACCCCTGGGTGGCCTGTTTGGTTTGACCCCTTTGACCCCTCCACAGGGCTCAAATGGAACCAGGCTCTGCAGTGGGCGCTCTATGCGCCCAGAGCATCGGGGAGCCGGGCACACAGATGACCCTGAAAACCTTCCACTTTGCTGGTGTGGCGTCTATGAACATCACTCTGGGCGTGCCCCGCATCAAAGAGATCATCAACGCCTCCAAGAACATCAGGTAGGCGATGTCTAGATTAGACATCGGTTTTGATATCTACTGATAGGGACCAATGGATTTGAAGAACACTGAGGAAATATTAAAGTCTCAACCCAATGGGAGGGAGGGAGAGAGGGAGAGAGAGAGAGAGAGAGAGAGAGAGAGAGAGAGAGATTACAATATTTAGTTGTTTCATGATATTCTAGTTTGCCAAGATTTTTTTTTTTTTTTTTTTTCATTATAATGAATTATTTTTCACGAACAGGTGCACAATATGTTTAAGTGCTCTTGAGTATATTTTTATTTTATCCTAAATTATATTAATTATATTATATATAAAAACAGACTAGATATGAAAACATTTGTCTGAGGAAGAGCTTAATATCTGTTAATGTGAGTGCTAAATGATAAATGGACTGCATTTGCACCTTTCTCTAAAGCACTTCACAATTCTCACACCTACACACACACACACACACACACACACACACACACACACACACAACAATGTCAGAGAAACATACTTGGTGAAAGCTTGATGGTTAAAGAAAAACAGGGAGCTACTCTGTGCGGACATTTTTTTCCTCTTTTTATACGTTTATTTTACCTACTTGGTGATGTGTGCACATTTGAATCACTGTCTATACTCTATTTATTTCTAATCATTTTTAGATCATGTTATGAGGACCAATAGCAAGACTAAATATCATAAATACGGAAATTTCTTAACTTATAGTAAGAGGAATTATTTGGGTTAGTAATGACAAATAGACATAAAATCTATGAATCTTTGTAATTATTTCATGCTTCCCTCAATGGTTAGTATAGCCTCAGCTATATTGCAGGAGATCACAGGAGGCTATTGGAGGTTATGTTTTCGCCGCCGTTTGTGTGTCTGTCTGTGTGTGTGTGTATGTACTGTATGTGTGTCTGTGTACAAGATAACTCAAAAAGTACTGCACAGATTTGGATTAAATTTTCTGACAACGTGTATATTGGGCCAAGTAAGAACTGATTCGATTTTGGGGGCAATTGGTGATCCAGAACACGATCTTGGATTTATATTGTGTCTGACCACATTGCCTTGGCGGAGGTCTGCGCTCTCTGAGCGATTTTGTAGTTATGTAATGTTTCATTTTGTAGCCTATCTAGATCAGTGACATAATTTCAACCTGTTTTGTTGATGTTTTATTTTGTAACCTATTAAGTCCAGTGACGTATTTAATTTCAATTTGTTTTATTATATTGATGTTTTATTTTGTAACCTACCTAGTTCAGTGACGTATTTCATTTTAATTTGTTTTGTTGATGTTTTATTTTGTAACCTATCTAGGTCAGTGACACATTTAATCTCAACTTTTTCTTCTTCCATCCTGCAATAGTTGGTCGACTGCATTCAATTTTTTTTTTTAGATGAGTTTTGTATATTGAGCTGTTTACCCCACTCCAGTATGTCACGCTGGCCCAGTTGCATGACCTGATAACTCAGACAGTCTCTGTGAACCCAGTGCCCATTTGGTCTTCTACGTACGTGATCGTCCCCTCGGGACCGCAATTAACTCTAGCCTCGTCTACTGACGTCAAAAACAGGCTCACGTGAACCTGATGGGCCATGTTAATGTCATAATGAACACCTTGTGTGTGGCCATTTAAAATGTATTGTGATAGTGACCCCTTTACTTTACTCCACAACAACCCCTTACCCACCTTCCTGTCCTCACTTAACACTCCACACCCCCCACACACACACACACACACACACACACACACACACACACACACACACACACACACACACACACACACACACACACACACACGTAAGCAACCACCCAGACATCAGTACATCAATTATGTCTTTGTTCTCAAGCTGCTTTGTGGCCCACATTTATTCATTCAACAGACACTTTTTAAAATTAGTTGAAGGGAGTTGAGGTTACTTGAGGTGAGATGAATGAATAGGTAAGGCTTTCACTAGAGGTACATGGAGTTGATCTTGAATAAGATGGCTTGATCAGCCGTGTTTGTATGTAGGAACACCTCCCTATGTGTTCCTTAATGTTTTTTTGTTTTTTTTTTTCTATTTTCTGTCTTTTGTTACCCCTCACCCCAACATCAGCACCCCAATTATCACCGCCCACTTAGATGTAGAAGATGACGCAGACTTTGCCCGTCTGGTGAAAGGCCGCATTGAGAAGACGCTCCTTGGAGAGGTAATGTACATTGGGTTAGTTTTGTTGCGCGCTCTGATCATCCACTTAGGGTCTGTTTAGCACTACAAAGTCTTACATGTCCCTGTATATAATGTGCTAGATGAAAGCTCTGTGTGAGTCGAGTACTTTTTTTTTCCTGGTGTCTGTAACACATATTGGTATATCTTTACCGTCTTAGTGTTTTATATCTCTCTGTGGCTCTGTTTGATGTGTAGGCCTTTATGACACTTGACACCTTCATTTTACTTTTGGATAAAATAAGGTATCTCTATTAGTTACTGGCAGTGCATTAAAATAATAACCAACAAGAAGGAGGGTTCCCATGGAAATTGAGTTGATGAAGTAAATAAAAAGCAATTATTTGTTTGAGTAAGTTTAGAAAGTTTTTTTTAAATTAGAGTTTATTGGGTACCATTTTAAACCGGTGTCAAGATATCAAATGTAGTTTCAAATGGTTAGTTGAGCCGAAGATGTAAAAATAGCAAAATATTTTTGCATGCCTCACTTGTCATAAACAAACCTTATCTAAAGTCTTTGCGGAGCCCTGATATTCTGTATGCATAATTTATTTTTATGAAGAAAGGCTGAGATTGCTTCTGAACATATTTATGATGTTTTTTTTGATAAACTCAGGATTGAGAGGAAAAAGAGTTTTTGCATGTTCATCTGTCTGTCTCTCTGATGATGTCCTTGACATTCACATTTACAAATCAAGGGCGCAATGGGGTTTGGTTCGTCACCGCACTCCTTTGAAGAAAAATCATAGTCTCAGAACAGCCTCTTCTCAGTTGTGTTAAATAGGAGTTAAGATTCATTTGTCACTCACATTTATTTACTAATGTAAGACATGTAGTGAAATTGTATATAATGTATAGAAAAAAAAACTGAATTTGAGACAGAAAAAGAAAGAGACAGGAAAAGTAAAATTAACAAAAGCTAATACAAATAAAATAACAGAAATACAGGCGATAAAAAAAAAAAGTCTATAGGAAGGACTTGTCTTCAAGAAACGGCCCAATCAGGTGTGATTAGTGGGAGGAAGTAAACATAGGGTGGGAAAATCTACTCGTCTAAGGTGGCCTAGATGAGGCATCACTGCCCTCCGGGAGAAAGCGGAGCCGTAGCCTGATCCATGATCTTTTGATCAGTCCTCAGCAATGGCGTCTGCTGCTGACATTCACGGCCTGCCAACACAATCAGATCAAGGTTGACACTGACATCGAAGAACGACTATCCATCGGGTGTAGCCATCTGCCATATCTGGCATTTGTGTATTTGATACAGGCTCACCCTTTTTTGTGCCACATTTTCCGTCATCCCCATCACCAGGCATCCTCCTGCAGTACACATCAATACGCCCTCAAACCTTCATCTCTCACGCAAACACTTCTGTTGGAGTGCTGCATTATTTGAGCGCTAGTTTTAGCGCTACAAGCACTCACAGAAAAGAAAAATTGCTGCAATTCTGAGCTAAATTGATGTGACGGTGACGCAAGGGGTTGAGGTCCTGTTGCACAAATGGAAGGTGGCGGGTTCAAGCCCATCGTTCTTCTCATCAACCGTCTCTAAAGGAGCTTCCCACAGCATTCTAGAAAACCGCATAATAAAAGCTTATAACATTGCGCTGATACTTTTTAGAAGCTTCATTGAGAGCACTAGTGGAATGCTTGAACAAGATGCTACTAAAGATCATGGAATATTGCCCTGACTGCTCATACAGTCAGGGCAATACAGTCATACAGTCATACAGTAATTGCATTTTTTTCTGGTATAATGGTAAAGGAGAAAACCAGTGTGAATCAGTCAGTAGCCCTGTTGTTCCAGGTACCTGAATGCTGTCTTTAAGAAAAAGAACAAGATGCGACATAGACCCAATAACAAACCAAATACTAATGCTGACTGAATGGGGCACTGTGAAATGAAACTGAAAGTAAGTGGTTATGCCCCATTTACTTAGTGTTAGTTGCCGGTTCACTGCTCGGTCTATGGTGCATCAAATTTTCTTATTCTTTTTCCTACTAACAGCACTTCATGAATTTGAACAACAGGGCTATGGATTGATTTGAAAAAAAATTCTCCTTTAAGCTAAAAAAGTGATGGAAATAAGAAATAAGCTGTGGTCACTCTGACATCCATGTTCTTGTCCTATGCTGGTTTTGCCATCCCCCTAACGACTATGCCCCCGTGTTGTTCAGATCTCCGAGTACATCGAGGAGGTGTTTCTTCCAGATGACTGTTTCATCTTGGTGAAGCTCTCACTAGAGAGGATTCGACTCCTACGACTAGAGGTGAGAACTTTGTTCCTTGCTTTTCTGTCTGACTGACTCTGTCTATAGGCATACCGAATCTTGATTTTTTTTTTTTTTTTTTTTTTTGAAACTACCAAAAATCATAGAACATTTATCTAGATGCTGTCAGGCTCAGGTCCAGCATGTCTGGAGTCGGTACATCCCTATAGCACATCAACCCTTAATATTGTCTTTCCCTCCAAACCACTGACTTCTTTCATCCCTCCCTCCAAACCAATGACTTCTTTCATCCCTCCATCACTATCACACTCTCTTCTTCCTTCTCTCTTTATATCTAGGATAGGATAGGATAAGCCTATATTGTCTCAGAATAGAAGAATTTGTCTTGGGCATGAGAATACATTAGACAATAGACAGACATGTACACATACACAGGCAACATGTAAACCTACAGTACATTTGGCCTAATACCCTCTACTGAAACTAGAGCAATCAGTTAAACATATTCCTATAAATAGGCTAATAAATACCCATTGAATAAGTTACCCCGTTATCCCCATTATCTTCCCTGCTCTTTTGATGAGATTTTGCAGTTGGGCCTTAAGCTTAACAGACAGGTTGCCAAACCATATTGCAATGCCATATCTGATAATGGATTCAATTGTAGCCCTATAAAAAGCCAACATAATGTCCCTGTCTGGGATTTCTCATTCTCACGCTAATTGACAGTACTTGGTTAGTTTATGCAACAGGGCTCTCAGTACAGACTATGGCCTATTGTAGGCCTATATCAGGGGCTGCCAAACTGCAGCTCGGGGACCATTTGCAGCCCTTTGTTCTCTTTTATGAGTTCAATATAATGTGGCCCATTATTAAAGGAATTATCCGGAGTGAATCAACACACAGTCCTGCTGTTTTATACTGCGAAGCGCTATTGAACGCCACCTCAATGATCACATTTAGTGCATCGTAGACTGAATTTGCGAAACGGCAGCTAACACTAACTGAATGAGGCATGTCAAAAACGAAACCTAATCGATTTAGCTATCTCAATCTGTGTCGCATGAAATTCAGTGATTGAGGTGGCTATCAATAATGCTTGGCACCATAAAACAGTAGGGCTACGTGTCGACTCACTCCGGATAATTCCTTTAAATTATCATACTACAGTAGCCTAATTTTATTGTGCATCACAGTTGCAGATCTGGTGTGATGTTTGCCAATAGTACCATTAAAGAGTGTAGCATAATTAGAAGGCCTGTGGGTTTTCGTATCTAAGATTACAGTACAGTCGCCTTCTCAATCGAATCTGGTTAAAAAATGTGCTTTTAAAGGAAAATACTGGAGTGAATTCAAGCATAGCCCTGTTGAAAGAGCTTGCTAAATGCGCTAGTTAGCGAGTGGAACAAAATAATTTGGTACAGCACAGACCGAACGCGAACGCAGAAGCGAACAGGCACTTTACACTGAATCAATGGGACCTGACTGTTGGAAACCGAAAGTAAGATCTGAGGTTACATTGACTCAATGTAAAGTGTTTCGCGTTAGGTCTATGCTCTTCGAAATTCTTTAATTTCATGCAAAATATATTGCTGTTAGAAGGCTTGTGCAGCAGGGCTATGCTTAAACTTACTCCGGTATTTTTCTTTAATTTTACGTTGGCCCTTGACACCTATTATCCCCTGACAATATACATTCACCCTTGACCTTCACACTTCAGTGACCCCGCCAATACATTTCTCTCCCCTCAAGGTCAACGCTGAAACGGTGCGCTACTCCATCTGCATGTCCAAGCTGCGCGTGAAGCCCGGGGACATCGCCGTACATGGAGAAGCAGTGGTGTGTGTTTCGCCGCGGGAGAACAGCAAGAGCTCCATGTACTATGTGTTGCAGTCGCTCAAGGAGGACTTGCCTAAGGTAAGAGTGTGTGTGTGTGTGTGTGTGTGTGTGTGTGTGTGTGTGTGTGTGTGTGTGTGTGTGTGTGTGTGTGTGTTTCGGTGGTAGTTAGAGGGGCAAAGAAAACTGTAAAAGTTTTAATTAAAGGAGATCAGTCTTCTGGCTGGATTTCCTCAGCATCGCTTGGGGGTGTTGTTCAAAAGTGAATTTGTTTACCAGTGAAATGGGGAGGCGTTGAGTCAGAATAATCCTGGGCGCATGTGGAGTCATGAGGGGGGGTTTTGTCTGTATGGCGATGCTCAATCAGTGAGGGGTAAACTTCAAAGCTCAGGAAAATATCACCAGTTCTGAGGTCAGTTGAATGTCAGATTCAAAGCACAGCAGTTTCAGAAAAATAAATAAAATGAAATGTTTAAATTTAAAATTTTAAATAGTTTGTATGTGAGTGAGTGTGTGTGTGTGGGTGCGCGTGCGTGTGTGAGCGCGCATGCGTGCTTGTATGTGTACAGGTCATTTCATATAACCAAGGTTGAATGTGGCCTTGATTTTGTATCTTCAAGTTTCTGTCATTTCTGTAAACCTTTACCTGGCCATGTATCTTAAACCAGAGGTTCAGTGTGGACTAAAAGAATTTGAAATCCGTACGTGTGTTTTCTATCGTCAGGTTGTGGTGCAGGGGATTCCTGAAGTGGCACGCGCTGTCATCCACATCGATGATCAGAGCGGCAAGCAGAAGTTCAAGCTTCTTGTGGAAGGAGACAACTTGCGCAGCGTCATGGCTACCCATGGTGTTAACGGCAGCCGAACCACCTCCAACAACACTTACGAAGTGAGTGGTGTGTGTGTGTGTCTGTGTGTGTGTGTGTCTGTGTGAAGTCACAACTAGTTCACATGATTACTCACTGATAAGTGATTTTCTGTCCGGCACCTGGCCTCAGTGTTTTTTAATTCACGCCAGACTCCAATTCACTCCAGACTCCAATTGACTCCAGTTGTTTTAATCTATTAGTTGTGATTATACCCTCCAACGATGATAAAAACAGCATGATCTAATCAAATTCAAAGTAATTGAAATGATGCTAATGGTCTGCAATTCTAGGCGCTGAAAAGTGCACTGGACACCTTTTTAATTAAAGCACCTCTGAGAAGGGTGCCCCTATGGCACAGCCAAGTTGCACATACTGTACACAATGGACTGAAATTGAAATTATTATATTATTATAATTATTTACATAATACATCACTTACACTTCATTACTTTTACCTTCTATATCAAACCTTAATTTGATAATGATAATGTGCTATATAAATAAACTTGAACTTGAACTTGAAATTGAAAAGACTGATGTTCCAGGGTTCGTGATCTGGCTTTTGTGTGCTCTCCACTCCAGGTTGAAAAGACCCTCGGAATAGAAGCTGCCCGCACCACCATCATCAATGAGATCCAGTACACTATGGTCAACCATGGCATGAGCATCGATCGCAGACACGTCATGCTGCTTGCTGACCTCATGTCCTACAAGGTGTGTGTGTGTGTGTGTGTGTGTGTGTGTGTGTGTGTGTGTGTGTGTGTGTTTTTGAAGGCCTTAATAACTATAAATATAAATATAATAATTTGAATTTGAATGTGTATTGCCCCAAAATATTTTGGTTTTATATTTTAATGTACTGTGTAACGTAGTTCATCAGTTTCCTTCCTATATTCATTCAATTTGGTTTACATTTGTTTTTACATTTTTTTGGGGACTCGCAGGAGCTCACTCTTTGTTTTCCTTTGTGTGTGTGTGTGTGTCTGTGTGTGTGTGCGCGCGCGCTCATTAAAGGGAGAGATTCTGGGAATAACCCGCTTTGGCCTGGCTAAAATGAAGGAGAGTGTGCTGATGTTAGCGTCCTTTGAGAAAACAGCTGATCACCTCTTTGATGCTGCCTACTTTGGACAGAAGGACTCCGTCTGTGGTAAGAAAGAGATTCATCTTACATTTTATCCAGAACTTTTTTTTTTTTTTTCAATTCAAACCATACATGCCAAGAGGTTGGATTTGAAGAACACCTGTTTGTTTGTTTGTTTGTTTATCTCTGTGTGGTATTTATGATGTTAATTTGTTCCCCACAGGTGTATCTGAGTGCATAATAATGGGTATTCCCATGAACATTGGAACCGGCTTGTTCAAGCTGCTCCACCGAGCTGATAAAGACCCAAACCCACCCCGCAGACCTTTGCTCTTTGACAGCCCAGACTTTCACATCCCTCTGGTCACATAGGTAACCACCATAGGGCAGGCATATTATTTGATGGATGGACCATGACGGCAAAGCAGCAATCTTCTATTGTTTAGTTTAGGCGATGATGGAACACTCTTTTGGCTCAAAGAAATTAAAGAATTGATGAGCCAGAAGGTTGTGGTGAGGTGAAGCGCTCAAAGGGAAATGCTGACCGACCGGATAGTGGGTTATATCAGGCCTTCCCATCTCTACCAGATAATGGATTGGTGTGTCACTCGCTACCATATTAGGAAAAGCAGCAAAACCCATCAAGGCACCAGAGACCTTTTTAAATTTTTGTGATTTTTTTTTTTTTTTTTTTTTAATTATTATTGCTGTTCTTGTCCATGTTCAATGTCAAATGATGCACAGACTATTTGAATGAGGGACAAAAGGCAAAAAGAGTCCATTGATTTCCACACAGAAGGAATCCGGAAAGTATTTGCTCATTTGTGAAGTTCACCTTCAAGTTGGAAGGTGTCATCAACAGCAACAAAAAAAATCTATTCATGATTTTGAGTCCTTGGATCAGAATTTTACCCAGACGATGCAAAGCTACGAATTTGCACATATTCTGTTTGGTAGCACTTCCATTGCAAGACAAATGCACCCCCACCCCCTTGTGCCTTGTTCTCCTAAAAAGTAAATAGTTTGCTATGTCTGCTTGTTGAGTTGGGAAGTTTGGACTTTTCAGTCTACGCTTTAGCCATTTAGGATGATGTGTTGTGGAGGTAAATGTGTGGAGGTAAATGTCTGATGCATCTGATACCAAGATAGAAGAAGGGATCGTCCTGAAAGCTCTTGGAGTTAAACGTTACAAGCTTTTCATTTGGAGATGGTTTGCCTTAATTTACCCGTCAGTCTTGTACCAATATGTTGAGGAAAGAAACACATAACTACACATGACTTACCTTAAGTGTTTTTGTTTTCCTGATGTTTTCATTTTCATTTTTCCCCTTTTTTCATCGGCTTAAAGCTTAAGGCAAAAAATAGCCTGACTAAAGCGGTCATGAACACCAACAGTGAGCTGTTTTTTGTTTTTGTTTTTTTTGTCCCATATTTCCATATTTTTGGCTGTATAAAGCTTGAAGTGTAAAATAATAGTAAAGTGTAAATAAAGGAATGTTTAATTGGATCAAAATTTTATGTTCATCATCGCAGCCACAATTCTTTTAGAGAGGGAATTAAATGTTCACTAATAAATATCATTGTAGGTGTTGGCTGGATAGGGAGTGGATGTCTAGTTTTTAATTTTGCCATGATTGGTAAAAAGCACCATAACGAAGAACGAAGAAAATCTTTTGAGAAAGTACACTACAAATGGCCTACTGTGATCTTGAATTTCAATAGCCCTTTGGACAGCTCAGAATTTTTTTTTTTTTTTCTTTTTCACCCCCAGTTTGTCATTTGTAGACTTGGCATGCAGCCCTCTGAGGAAAATCCTAATGCTCCTGTGTCCCTCGATAAAAAAGACTTTGACACCCCTGCTGTCAAACAGCACTATCAAGTGCACACAGCTGGTGCACCCAGACATGACTGACTTCATGTGAGGTGAAAAGCCTGTCTTCTCTGGTCCTGCTCCTGCTCCTCCCTCTTTGAAAAGCTGAATCCCACAGAAGGCTTTCAAAAAGGTGTTTGGAGAAGTGTGTAATTGCAAAGCTGCATACTTGAAAGAGCGCCAATCAAATGGTTTCAGCTCAAAGTGCCTCTTCAGTAGAGGAGTGAGAAAAGGCATCCAACACTGCAGCGGTCTATCGCCACACTGTCAGACCTGGGGGGTACATATTCCAAGAAAGCAGTTAAGTGACAAACCTGGGTTAATTAAGCTGGAAGTTATGGTAAATGCTAAATCTCATAATAGATGAGCCTTAGTCCTGATTCACTTTACTACCCCAATCGGTTACACTTTATTTGAAGGTACCGTCATAAGACTGACATGGCACTGTCATTAATTATGACATGACGTTGTCATGAATCTGTCATAAATTTTATACACCTGTCATGACTTCTGTCATTGTCACCCGGAATTTGTCATGGTTAGGGTTGGGGTATGTCAGAAGTCTTGACGGGTTTATAAAGTTTAAGGCCGATTCTTGACAACGTCATGATAGTTAATGACAGTATCATGTCAGTCTTATGATGGTACCTTCAAATAAAGTGTTACCAACCAATCCAGCAAGCTCCTCTTTTAGCAGGTTTATGATTTCCTCTGGGCTAACTTAGCCAGGTTAATCATGTAACCACCTACTTGGAATACCCCCCTGTTCTGTTCACTGGTTTGTTTTGTGTGGCACATGACTGGCAAGGTTTGCTGATGCATGGGGGTGAGAAACAGCCCAAGGTACCCATGCTCCACTCGGCAAGGTCTTGTGAACTCCAGAGTGCAAGCTTAACACTCCTATTGTATTTATTGCAGTACAACTTTGGTGCCCCAGTCAAAAATTAGATAATAAACAGATCAATGATTATCATCACATTTTGTGATCAATAGACCGTCAGGAAAAGGTGTGTGTGTGTGTGTGTGTGTCAATAACAAATCAGCAGCTAAACTTAATTAACCTTGACTCAATAGGATATAGGAAAATGAACTGGAAAAAAGCCTTGTTTTTGTGCCCGTCAGTCGGTGTTGCCTGCAATTTCACCAAGGATATTTCAAGGTGTTTAGGAGCCCCAAACAAAAAGGACATGGGGGCCCTTCACCTTCCATAAACACCTACATGAACCACATTGTTATAATCTTCGAGCATCTTTCATTAAAATAATTATTTGTATTGAACTTACAGTACATTGGTCTAACTCCAGTTTAAAGTAATTTTATTGAAAAACACCAACTACACGACTAAAAAATGATTAAACGGTCAATCTTGGGGGCCCTTTTCAGCCTGGGGGCCCAAGCAATTACCTGGGCTGTTGTGACAGTCCTACAGTTCACTATTCTGTCTTTCATACCAAATTTTCTCCTTCTTTTCCCTCCCAGCAGCAGTCTGCGCCTCTAACCAAAGGGCAATGGAAGGATACCCACCAGAATTCTCCTTTAATAGTGTTGAACTTTGAACTATGACCTTCGATGCTATGCAGTGGTTCTATAGTGTGCATGCCACCTTAATACGTTCATGGTTTGGCGGTATCTAAAGAGGCCTGTTTGTCTATTATAATGGCTGATGCAGGAGGGAGAACATCCAAGAGCTCATTTTATTACACAACATGTTCTGACCACAAATACAATGAGGCAATACATTCATTGTTTACCGCAATATCAACTCTCAAATATAATTCATCGTCTGCAGTAGAAGTTACAACTCACAGCAATACACAATGCTGGCCATTTTTGCCATCTAAGGTGTAATTTATGCAAAGACAATCAAGAAAAACATAATAAATAAATAAGATTGTTCATTGTCGTTTTCCTTCTATTTGCTGTGTAAAGGACTTGTGGTGATGCTTCTAAGGAGACAGACAGAATACAAATATTAACATTCATATTTAACCTTAACATGCTGATCAAATAAACACAAAAATATATGAGATACTCTCAGCATTACAAAAATAAAACCTCTGGATACAGCTTTTACTGATCTATTATTTTTTTGCCAGTGAAACTAAATGATCATACCACTATCAAGCATGAGGACAACAAAACATTTATTCATATTAGGCGTAGCCTAAGGGTCCTGAAATCATCAGATATTGCAGGTGTTGACAGATTTGGTTGAGTTTTTGACAACCTGAGCTGCTGAATGTCCTTGCATTGAAAAGAGGAAAAAAAGTTTCCAATTTTGTTTGGTAGTAGCCGCTTTTAAAAAGCAGGTTATACAAGCCTTTACAAACCTTTGATAAGAGTGAACATGCTTAGTGGACACTTGCACTGACCAATAACAGGACATGGTAATTTTGTTTTCAGTCTTTTCTGGCGTGTCCTTTGTCCATGTTATGTGGCAAACATACCGCTTTCCATCAAAATTGCATCTTTATGTCTTTCCTCAAGCAGGATTATCCAAATCTTCAGCCAGTTGAATTCTATACAACGGCTGGAAAAAATCCTCTCAATGTTCCCATTGGTCTGGACAACCAAATAGCAATAGCAACCATTTAGCGACCAACCATAAATTTAAGAGCTTCTAAGATATCAAGGTTACACCATTAGTTTTTTCTCTAGGACTACCATACCAAAGACATAACATAAAAACTGTATGTTTGTGCTCCTCACAATGTACCCTGTCTCATTGTTACCGGGCAACTAATGCCCACCTGACCTGCAAGTGATTTGATTTTGATCAACAGCTCAAGGGCACCAGGCCAATTTGCACTTTGATTGCCTTTAATACTAAACCAATCAAAAACAGGCCTTTACTCCTGATGCTAGCTGGTGGCAAGCTGAACATCCAAATACAAAATCAAGACAAAAGAATTTTTTGATCTACATTCATTGAGCCAATCTCAGAGGAGTTGAAGATAACGGCTAAGTACCCAGACGAAATCTCAATCTCAGATTGAGGTAATCTGTGGCGAAAGCCAGGGCAGTAAAGCTGACTCACAAATACGTCCACCTGCCCCAACTTAGCAGCTTTATACAGCTGAGCTTGACCCAGAGAAATGCTTGTGTTTCATTTCACATGAGAACTATTGGCAGGTAGCTGCGAGGTGATGCCAGAGATCTTGACTTCTGGGAAGGCGGAGAAGGCGTCTGTGTTGGACGATGACGAACCACTGTTGCCGGCCAGGTTCTGCTGGGAGTTGGCATGGCCGACGCTGTTGCTCTGGAAGGGCCCCCACCTGAGGCGCTTGCTGAACTGCACGCTGTGGTTAGGCTGGTTGTTAGCGCTGCCCTGGTGGTGGTGGGTGCGTTTGAGGAGGCATCCAGAGAGTGTGGATAAGCAGCTCTGCTTAAAGTTCTCGTTCATGAAGGCGTAGATGATGGGGTTGTTGAAGGAGTTGAAAAAGCCGATGGCCTGCACCACCGCGATGATCATGTTGATGGTCACCTCATCATAGTGTTTCTCAAGGTCATCTAGGGGGAGGAAGAAAACCACATGTGTAGTGAGCTAACAATTAGGCCTACTCATTAGATAGGCTACTGCCTTAGTCTGTTTTCTCAAACCTTTGAACATCTGTGAGAAAATACTGTAGTCCAGTTTAAGCCCTAAATAAGTTGCACTGTGTAATTTACTGAGCAAGGAGATACAGTACTATTGCTTATGATAAGGGAACCAGGTAGGTTAATTTTACAGATTAAAACTGCTAATAAATGACGTGGAGCGCTTGATCCATTCTATTCACTTTTTTCTGTCTTCAATTAAACACAATCCACGGGATTGAAGTAGCTTGAATGGGAAGCTCAACTAATCTGCTGTCATTAAATAGCAGGGTTTTATCTGGTCTAGCAGAATAATTTACGGGTTCCCGTTCTCATTTGGCAGAACAATTTACTGGTTCCCACAGCGGCATTCTATCCCCAGCATTCTATTTCCATGGCAACTATCTACGCAATTTTACTTGTCTGCAAAGACAAAAACAAGGCTATGGTAATAGGCTGCCATCTGAAGGGAGCCTACCTCCACTGTGGTAAATTATACATACAACCTACTCAATATGCTGTGATTTGACACAACCTGCAGTTATGCTAAAGCACATTTGCCTCTAGGTGGTTTATGTAATTTTTCAAAAAATAATATATTTAGTTTCTCATAAACACAGACTTTTAATAAAAATACATCAGATTGACTCAGTTACGTACACTAGACCAAAAATTACAAAAGCAAAACAGTCCACTCCTCTCTATCAGGACATTACAGAACATCTCTGTCACAAAATGGCAGACATCAATCTCCAAGTAATTCAAATGTTGTACCCAAACTTCAGCAAATCTGCATTGTAATACTGTAGTAGGCCTCCTCCATCCCTGCCTTTAAAGCCCCAAGGATTCAATTGAAAAAAATATGTTGCACTTATTGCCTGGAACCCATTGGGATTGATAAATGACATGTTCCACAGTAAAATGCACAGAGTAAGTAGGCTACTGTACAGTATAGTACAGAGCCTTAGGAAGAGATCTCTTTGTATCGTCTCTCACACTTCTTCATTTTAGGATATGTCTTTTGAAATGGTAAATTCAAACATAAAAGCAAAAATTTAAAAGCACATGTGAACTGTGTGATTTGCTCATACTTGCTGTTAGCCTGGCTTACGCGACCACATTCAGAAATGAATGGTGGTCTAGCAAAGCTAATATTGCCAGGGACTTCCAAGGCGGGATTAATCTAAACGACTATCAAAAGCAATCAAACTTCTATACTGACTTGGATCACGAAGTTTCATGCAGCGACAGGAAGTATGGGCAGGCCCAGGCTAACTTGTTGTATTCAAAAGCATACGAGCTGTGACTGGCTGATACTCACTGTATTCAAAGAGCATGTGAACTGTATGAAAAGGAGCCCAGCAGATGGTGAATAGCAGCACAATCGTGATCATCATTTTCACAGCCCTCTTCTTCTTTCTGTTTGAAATAAAAAAAAAAAAAATCATCTTTTTCTATGCATGATATAACAAGGGTAGAAAAAATACAGCCACTAGACAGATTTCATTATCTCTGTGTGGTTCATCTTTTCTTTCTGTGCAAGTTAAATGTAAATTATAATTATTGTATCTTCGAAAGACAAATTGCTAATTATTTCTATCACAGCTTGATGCATTTTAATTACTTTTTCACAGTGTTCAATTAAACACAATCCATGCCAAGTTCCAGGGTATTTGTTGTAGTGTTCATTTTCTTCGTGGTTAGACAGAATGGCGAATGGCGTGCTCTTAAAAGGCACAGTATGACACAAATGTGTGAGGAAAAAGATCTTCCTTAGCGTCTTGCCTCAAGCACATAGAAGATGATGGATTCAGAGAGGACTGTGGAGCTCAACAGGAAGTGAGGGGCGGCTAAGAGATGGGTAGGATTAGGAACTGACTGCAGACTGGACACTTAAGGGCATACCTGGCGAGACTTTTTTTTTTATGTGATTTCAATTTTATTCAGGTTCAATTTGGTTTAACTAGACATCTCTGTCATATGCCATCTGTGCACAGCATATGCGAATGTAGCCGTCTCGAACCTGCCACCCCGCAAGCTACAAACTCCCAGCGTGGGAGTGGAACGCTCTAACCAACTGAGCTAAAAGCCAGAGCTTCTAACTCAGCGTGTTAGAAGCATCCATGGAATTGGGTGATGAGGATTTACACGTACTACCTCCGTTACACTAAGTCTGAAAACAAAAAGGCTGGTCTGTGAATTATACACAAAATTTTAGGCAATCTAACTGAATTTGGAGTCGAATAGGCCTCTTTTGAGATATGTTTTTGTATATCATCTTCAATGTTTTACATCAATCGTAAGGACCAATGGGAACCATAGCAAAATGGTGGGGTGGGTGTCCATGGGACATGGGGAGTAAAGCGGTAATTGGTCTAAAAATGTAGAGACACTGTTGTAGGCAGTAGAAGTGACCGGTTTGAGTTTTCACTCCAAGTTCTAATTCAAATAGCGCTAATTGTAGTTCTTTAAAACAGCACCTGAACACAGTCGCTCACCTTGAGATCTTGTTCACCTCTCTGTGGTTCATCGTGCTCAGGACGGACGAGTCGCCCACGCGTTTGCGAACCCACAGCTCGATGCCGATGCGTGTGTACAGGAACAGCATGGCAGCCAGGGGCAGCAGAAACAGCGCCACCATGATGAAGGTTGTGTAGGCCTGCCGATGCTTCAGGGAACGCCATTGTTCCTGGCAACACACATGGTGCTCGTCGTACACAAAGTCGTACTTCACCTGCAGTGAGAAGACACCATACTATGAGCTACTCATCACTCTAAATTGATTTATTGTGTTGTTTGTTTAAACTTTTTTTTTTTTTTTTAATATTATTATTATTGTTTTCCGATTGGACAGTCTTCTAATATCTGAGTCTGTTAGTTTATGCAACATATCAATTTATACAGTAACATACAGTAGGTCAGAATATTACCCTCATACACGTCATGTCATGATCACATGCTCATTACAGGGCTAACGCAGTGGTCACTTGACCCTGGTTCAACTTTTTAAAGTGATACTCCGCTGAAGAAGGCTTAGGCCGAAACGTCTGTCTTGTCATGCTAACCCGTTAAAATAAAATAAGAAAATTACATTTGAGAGTGCGGCTTTCCTACATCTAAAGTGATACACCACCATTTGGAAGATATACTCGTTTTTCACCTCCACTCAAGTTAAATAATTGAGTCTTATCTTTCTCCAATTCATCCAGCGTTTTGTGGATCTGACACTAGCACTTTCAGCTTCAGGTTATACGTCATTGAATCAGATTAGACTATTAGCATCTCTCCTATTACTGTCTTGTTAAAAAGTAACTATGAATTTGGATCGTTTTTTGCTAATTAAAACTTGACTCTTCTGTGTTGCAAAGTGTACTCAAAGGTGATTTTCTAAGCTGATATGCAGGGGTGATACTGGGATTTTTTTTTTTTTTTTTTTTTTAGTGGGTCCACTACCCAGACTGGACACTACCTACGGGTAGCACTCAGGCATTCGATGAGCAGAATATCACTCATATCCAATGCCACATGCTGGTAGATGTGTTTTTACTTATTCATCACGTGTATTTTTAATATGGGTTTTTGGTCGGCAGAAACCCTCTTCTCTTACCACTACTACATACCGCCTGTCAATCCTATACCTATACTTAATAAAGGTGCATATAGGTCTACTTTCACCCCTGCTGATGTGACACGGAACAACTCTCAATAACTACTCAACACATTCCATTTTCTGTTGGTGTTAGTAGAGCTCGCGTCTGCTATGGCTGGATGAACTGGAAAAAGGTCAAACTCATTGTTTGACTTAAGGACAGGTGGAGAATGAGTGTACCTGTATTTCCCCAAATGGTGGAGTATCACTTTACCTCTACATTGTGGATTAATGTGGCTTTGTATAAAAGGACATTATTTCATGTAGCCTCTCCCTATGCATTGACCACAAAGGTAAGGATATTTTGCATAATCATGATATTAACCTTGCTTAAAGGAGAAATCCAGAGTTAATTAACCCATAGCCCATAGCCCACTAAGTAAATGGGGCATACCAACTTACTTTCAGGTTCATTTAATTATTTCCCATTCAGTAAGCATTAGTAATCAGTTTATTATTCGGTCTATGTAGCATCACATTTTCCAATTATTTTTCTTAAAGAAAGCATTCAGGTGTACTGAACAACAGGGCTAATTGACCGATTCACACCGGATTTCTCCTTTAATAGTCTGTGAATTACAGCAGCAACGTTATGGGATTGCCTTTGTTTCTGTGAAAATGTTAGGCTAAGGAGTTAACTTCAAAACAGGATGTTCTCTTCTGAAGGCATACAGGTTAACACATTGGTCATTTTCTTATCTTGTGTGATTAATTTCTTGTGGAAATGTTCAAGGAAAGATGACAAAAGCAATTTTCACTACCTGCCATGTGACACAGAGGAATAATGAATGACCTCATTAAGAATTCATAGAAATTCCAGCTGCCAAGAACCCTTTAACATGCTTTCTTTCATTCTTTTTAATTAAATTTGAGGTTAGGATGGTCTTTTCGAGCAAAACCACCAAAGCACTCCATGAAACGTGCCTGCCATGCAGCTAAATATGGACTGCATATTTACACAGGCTTTGTTGTCCCTATGATGAATGGGCTTTCTATTTTTCATGGCCTGTAAGGTTTGTTCCTTACAATAAAAAAACAAGTACAAGGTGTTTTTGTATAGCGACCTGTGACTACTGCAATATTATCATGCGAAGAGGCAGAAGTATTGTTGAGGCACAAAAAGGGTTTACCAATCACGTTTTCTCTTTGTTTGACTCTAGTTAGCATAATTTTTGCTAATGTTTACCATTTTTTTCTGTTTACCCATTTATGTTTTAATCATTCATTCATCAGTATGATGCAAAGGTCATTAAATTGTGGTAATACTAAAAGAGATGAGGCATTTAATTTCTTTCAACTTGTATGATGGGTTAAAACCTAGAGCTCACAGATGACTTTGACCATTAGATAAGGGTCTTCCAACTCAAATTTTGCACAATTGGTTTACCTTACAGAGACCTGCACACACTCACCATAGTTTGTGTACAAACAAATGCATGTGTTTCAGTACATTTAGGGGAGAAACATCTGTAGTGTTTTAACTGTGGTGGAGATAGTGGGGCCATTACCTTGATATCAGAGTGATTAACAGACTTGTCTAAATTTGACATGAAACCAAGTAACAAACAAATTAGAAATGGCTGCCATAATCCAATGCTAAACTCTACATCTTAAAGGGCAACTTCAGTTAATTTCAACAAGAGCTCTGTTGCTCAAGCTACTCAAGTCTAGTCTGTCTGTTGATGTTTCATAGTTTTTGTGGTGATATTTGGAGCATGAGAAGATGTAAAAAATACAGTTCAAAATTCTGCCCCAATGGGTTAGATGTAAGTGCTTATTCTCTGTTCAAGGAAACCTATATTATTGGACCAAAATGTCTTGTGTTTTCAGTATTGGCTAGTCTCGAGTAGCTTGAGCAACTCTTGTTGAAATTCACTGAAGTTGCCCTTTAACCTGTTTTTTTCCAACCCCCTTCATAGTTTATTCAAGATGTTGTCACCTCAAGCTGTTGCACAAACAGCATGGGGGAGCCTACGATCACGGACACTATCCAGACCAGCCCTGCAAACACAACAGTGCAAACAGAAACAAATAAACATGTCATACACACATTATGCTCACCATCTGCCACTGACAACTGTTACAACAACATTAACAGCTGGGCGTACAACCCTATACTAAAACAATAATATATTGTCATATACAGTACGTATGTATCAAAAAATCTGACATATTGTATTATATAGCTATGCCTTCAATGACTGACTGACCGACTCTGAACTGAGTAGGAAATCATACTGACTTATGATTTTGTTAGATAATAGATATTATTTATGTTGTTAGATATGAATGTTGCAGGATATATTCACATATAATAATCAAAAAAGCCCTGACACCTCAAAGATTTAACAGCTTTGACTGGCAGACTTTGAGGGTTAAGGGTAGGGAGGATGGATGGACATTGAGATTTGGCCACTGTATATCCATCTCCAAGAACATTAATTCAAAAGGAGATTTCAGTGGTGTGACTGGAATCTTACAGAGCACCACACCAACAGCAAAAGCTTGCAACTCTGTGTCAATTTAAGTAATTAGCAGTAAACCTTTCATCAAAACATGACAGTACATATCATGGCAATTAGTTTTAGGTTTAAGTGACAAGGTCAGATCAGTGTAAAGAAGAAAAAAAAAGAACAACCTACCTAGCATTTTGTATGCTCTTTTGAGAGTGTACTGTCTTCTCATTTTCAGGGGATATACTATTCCCTGATATCTCTCCAAGGCAATGCAGGTCATTGTGAGGATGCCCGTCACAATTGCTGTTGTCTGGACGAAAGGGACAGTCTTGCACACTAGAACACCTGTTGAGGGGAAGGAGATCTGTTGTTCCAGGCTTACATGAACTGCCACACTTCACAACACTGTACACCTTCTTTTAACCTCAGGTCAAGAAGAAACCTTTCTCAAGAATATATTCGCCCATAGGCAAACTCATTTGCTTAATGGGTCATTCTGCCAGAATGAGTGCAATTTGCTAGTTGTAAAATAAACTTAATTTCTAAATTGATTAAGGCCTACTATACAACAGAGGCGCAAATATTTGTTCCCGCAGCAGGCAGTTTTTTAGTCCCTGAATATGCAAATAATTTAGCCTTTAGAATAAAAAGACTCTAATTGACTATTTGTGTCTGTGTTGAAGTGCTGGTGGTAGACATGTGAAACGTAGCCTCAGTGTTGCAGGGTGAGCCGCGTCTTTGCAGTGCCCTGAGCGCATGTGTCCCATCTGGCACTGTGGCACATCCAGACGCCACCAGTTGGCAGTCAATTGGCCGTAATTCTCATAAACAGTCAATTAATTAGGCTAAATCTAGTCTAGTCTAGTGTGTTAGATAATATAGCCTACTCACCTCCAAGCCACTCTGAAGATATGTTTTGTAACAAGGTAAAAGGAATACAAAAGAAAGTGATAAGGAGATCGCTCACCGCCAGGGAGCAAATAAAAATGTTTGTCGCTGTCAGCATCGTGCGTTTTCGAACAACTATATAAACCACCAAACTGTTTCCGACGAGTGCCAACACAAAAATCACAGCATACATGATGACAAATGTTGTCTTCGCTCCTGATGGTAACTCGGGAATGTACACAAGAGGTTTTATGTTGTAAGTCTCTATAAACTCCTGTCGGGAAAGGTTGTAGAACCTCAGCAGCTCTCTCAGTGCCTCCGGGGTGATAGTTGCCATTACAGTGGACGATGACATCCTTGTCTGCGAGTAGAAAATGTGTGTAAAATAACAAAATCACAGCCTTTTACATTTTGACCGCCGATTGTGTCGAGCACTGATGAAAAAAAAAAAACCTTAGCAACTCCCGGTGAGTTAGTTGACAAGCTTCCAGTAACCCCTCTGTGGTCCTGAAAAAGGCATGAAAGTCCAGCCGAGATCCTAACAGCCCCCGTAACGTTCCGCAATATCAGGTGTTGATGAATATCTCCAGCAAGTGACCAGAGTTGGCGGCATCCTGTCAAATGGGTAACTGCATCGACCTTTAAATATCCCCTTGGATGTATTTCCGTCCGTGATTGGTGCAAGTTTACATCGTCATTGCGCACGAGGAATCCACAGACATGACTTCCATATGCTCCAGCGCACCAATTTCTAAATTATTTAAAAGAGGCAGCATAGTCCAATTAGGCTACTGTCCCACATAGGCTATATGAAAATCAGCATTTTAGCTGAATATAATGACATAAAGACTGAATAGACCTAGGCTTAATATGCTATTATTATTATTATTATTATTATTATTATTATTATTATTATTATTATTATTAGCCTATTATTATTATTATTAGCCTATTATTATTATTATTACCCTAGGCCTTTGCTATTATTATTAGCTTATTAGGTAGGCTACTAATGTCATGTCATGGTTCTTGATCTCAACTCTAATTCACAATTAAAAACAGCGAATTTCTATTTTTGCTAGTGCACAAAATGACAACCCCCTGAGCCTATCAGTCGAGATACAAACACCACAAAGCAGACAAAGCTGACAAGGCTGATGCTCTATATTTCTGCATTTTAGCATCATATTGGTAATTCATTAGAAATCCTGCTGGGCAGACCAGCAAGAAGACCTGAATTATTATGCAGACTCCAAGCACTGTTGTCCCTCCTAGTTGAGGGCATGTAGCATAGCAACATAGTGAAACATTGGGCTTTCAGCTGCTCAGGCGACTTTGGCTGTAGCCTACCTGTGAACTATAGGATTCTGGTCTGGTGCATGCTTTAATCAAAGGTGAGGACTTAGGCTAATAATTACCGTGCCTGCAGAGCAATGCACTCTTCTTCTTCTTCTTCTTCTTCTTCTTCTTCTTCTTCTTCTTCTTCTTCTTCTTCCAATCAATTTATGCAACTAATGCGGTTCATCATAGAAAATTCTTTCAACCATTGAGGTGACTCATGCTTTGTATTTTTCTTTTGTTACATTTATACCAGTATTCCATGATCTTTGCTTATAATTTGTATGATAGTGGCGATAAACAAGCCTAAAATGTACCATTGAAAATGTATGATGGAACCATTCCTGGTCCTGCTGGCATTCGGAACATTACGTTCCACTAGACTTCGATTTCCCATTGTGTCACCTAGCCACAACTGTAAACATTCCACTGGTCCTGCTGGCAGTCTGAACTTTAGATTTCCATGAGATTTCTATTTCAACTAGAAACTATTTTCAACTGTAGGCTACCAAAGATCATGTAATACGGACCGATTTGACATTTAAAGTCTAAGCAGGCCATTCAACTAATATCTACAGTCTGTACTGATCAATCTAGGCCTATAATAAGCTAATAGCCTGAACAAGGGTCAAATGTGCAAGTGAATAGAGACAAGGCATAACATAATGTTATTAATGTTAACCATCACATTGCCAATCCATTCCCAGAAAGGCTTCAATGGACCATGGCAAAATGAATGTGGGCTCAAAATGACATCTTGATATATCTTGACATTAGTGTAGGCTAGCCCATACATGGGCAATATGTGGCCCGGGGGCCGGATGCAGTCCCCACTGCGCTTCAATGCAGTCCCTGGGATGCCTTTACAGTTTAAAGGAATCAAAACCGCAGTGATGAGTTCAGTAAAGAAGAGATAAGTTGACTCTGAGAGTTGAGTGTTTAAAAAAGAATGGACACCAAAATATTTTGCTTCGATTGTGTCTCAAAGGTGATCTGTTTGAAATGTCAAGCAAGTATCCCTGCCTTCAAAGAATACATTATTAGCAAACTCTACAATACAAAACATGCTATTTATGTCCTTACATTTTTCCGCACTGCCAGGCAGAATATTTTTACAAGGAAGTTTACCAGGAGTCATAAACAAAAGTGGGCTGTATGATGTCTAACAAAATGCCAAACACAGCAAACCATTTTCAGATTTATAAAAGACTATGGTAGATGCTGCTATTATTATACTATAGGCCTAGTTTACAATAATTGCATGAAATGAATCTGTACCATTTAACTGTGTAATGTTTAATTGCAATCATCTAATGTGTGGCTCTCTGCTTACTTTGTCAAAGTAATTGTGGCCCTCAGACTAAAACTGTTGCCCACCCCTGGTGTAGCCTATCCCTTAATCTGAATTGTTTAAGGTAGGACATAGGTCAAAGTGTAACAGAGGCCAGCTAGCTTGGCTAGTTTGTGTAAATCCTCATCACCCAATTCCTTGGGCGCTTCTGACAGTTGAGTTAGAAGCTTTGTTTTTTTAGCTCAGTGGTTAGAGTGCCCGACTCCCATGGCGGGAGTTTGTAGCTTTCGGGGTGGCGGGATCGAGACCCGTGTGCGGTGCGGACTGCCACTGGCTACAAAAGCCAAAGGGCCATGCATAAATGCATTATTCATGTAATCTCTCTCTAGCAAATTGATCTTTGTCAGGCCAGTTTGGTCAGCATATCATGAAGTCTTGATGAACTGATTAGGTAATCTAAAATCACAGGGGTCAACGGTTAAGGTCATGAGGTTAGTAAAGGAGAAATCTGGTATAATTCAGTCCCTGGTGGATTGAGGTCACACATTGTTTTCTGTAGTTAAGTGTAGAAAATGTGATATTACATAGATAAATGTTAATATCTAACATAGATAATAAATGAGACACAAGAAAATAGTGAGTTTCTGTGCTTCATTCAGTTAGTGATGACTGCCAGTTCACCAGTTCTACTCAAAGTTGTGTCATTTTTTCCCCTTCGAACAGCTTTCTGTTTAAGAAAAAGAACTAGAAAATTTGATGATACATAGACTGATTAAACCGATTACTTATGCTGACTGAATGGAGCATAATGAAATGGAACTGAGCATAAGTTGTTATGCCCCATTCACTTAGTGTTAGTTGCCAGTTCACTGCTTGGTCTATGTTCTATCAAATTTTCTTACTCATTTCCCTTCCTACAGCACTTGGTGAGTTTATACAACAGGACTATGGATTGATTTACATCGGATTTCTCCTTTAAAAATGTGCTTTTGCTGAATGTTTATTAGAAGATGGACTCAGGGGAGAATAGCAGCATTGGCACTTCAAAATGCCAGGACCTATCTGCTCTGAAAAGCCGAAAGGACGCCTTGTTTAACAATAAGAGAGCTGAGAACTTGTCAAACCAGTATCTGAAGAGCTGCATAGACACTTGCAAGACGGAGGCCAGGAGTAGCGCCCGGTTTGGCGCACTGAGTCACCATTCATTCTTCTCACGCCACAATCCCCATCCTCAGAGGGTCACACACATTCCGGGTAAGAGTCCCCACCATTGCATTATTTTTTATTGCAGTAATAAAGCCAATATCAATGTTGTGAGGTCAATTGACAATAAGTTTACAAATTATCCCATAGTTTATACATTAAAATCACACAGTTGGCAAAATACTCACTCAAAAAGCAAAACATCTGTCCATCTTGGACATGTTATCATTTTAAAAAGTAGTTTAAGACTCAAGCTTGAGAGTGTGTTTACTTTCATTCAGTATCCCCCTTGTTTTATGCACCCAAACCCACTTTTTACTTAAGTTGAGTTTAGCACACCTTTCCCCCTCACCTTTGGAATATGCCCAAAAGAGTTAGTTTGTTTTACAAAAATCTGTAATATGAATGAAGTGTGTGCTGTTTGGTGCAAAAAAATTCATGTTGATAATGCCAAATCATTTTAATATGCTATGCCATTGTAGCAACTCCATCAGGGTAACTGAGCCCTGAGGAAGGTCAGCAGACCGAAAGCTTGGCGAATTATTATTTTTCTTTCTATTTTACACAGTTTTTTGTTTGGCACCTTTTAATCAAGAGCGCGATGTGATCCGCTTAAATACAGCAACTCCATCATTGAAAGTAGGCTACTGTTTATAATAGCTCAGTAATGGCTCACTGGGTGCCCGATGAGTTGGTTGTTATATGGAAATATCCTCATCAAAAACGCGTCAGGTTGCCAAACAATAATGAGTATTTTCTTTCTTTTTTTTTTTTTTTACTTTCATTCATGCAAACTTACATAAGTCTACCTAAATATTACATCTTTCTGAATCAAGTTATGCCTCTAGCTAAACAAATTTCAGCCCTAAGGGAGTAAACACATTTCAGTTGTTAAAGTTACATAAAAGTGTTTATAGTATGAGTGAATTTTCTTCGGTCACAACTTTTTAATGATAGCAGTTGGTGGTTGAAACATTATTTCTTTAGTCTCTCATATTACTGTAAGAATTTTCCCTTCATTGTTGGTCTTTGCCAGTAGCCTAGGTTGTCTGATTAGAAAACCCCTGCTGTTTGAAATGCCACTAGCTATTTCTGTCTTTCATTTTCTCTTTCTTTCTTTCTTTCTTTCTTTCTTTCTTTTTTAATAAATAAAAAAATGCCAGTCCACACAGGCGCATTTGATCAGTGAAATCAGAGATTGTACCAGCAGAGGCAAAGCTCTGGGGGCAGAATTGGTGCTGGTTGATCCTTATGCACTTCTTTTTCTTCTTCGTCTTTTTTCCCCTAATTTGTTTTGGTGTTGTTTTGTTTTGATGACTGTTTTCCAGGCCTGAATGGGAACCTAGTGTGCATGGTGAATGATGACTGGTATGTCACCAGTCCTCTTTTCCCCCATCCTCTCATCTCAGGACGGGTGCCAAGGTCGCACAGGGGCCCCCTGCTAAATCAACCCTTGTGCTTCCACCAGCAACAGCAGAATGGCTCAAAGTCGGGATCAGGTGCACTGTTTGTGTGTGGGGGTGTTATGTAATCATAGTGAGAGAGAATGTGTGTGTGTGTGTGTGTGTGTGTGTGTGTGTGTGTGTGTGTGTGTGTGTGTGTATTATATAATAGAAACAATGTATGTGTTTGCAAGTGGTGTGTGTTTATCAGTTCATCAGCTCTCTGTACAGGAAGAGAGAGGCGTGTGAGTCTTTTACAGAAGTGTTCATACTGATGTCCTTGGAATAAGGAAGACTAGTGTGATCTAATGTAACGCTGTCACATTGCACTGTCTCTTTCAAAGCCCTTTTGTCTGAGGCCTGGAAGGAAGAGCTAAAAGATATCACAGCCAAAGTGAGCATGTCAACACAGGCCAAGAGGGACAGAGGAGAGGTAGGAGGAGAGAGGCATCTGTGTGGTGTTAATCAGAGAGGATGACACATTGTGTGTGTGTGTGTGTGTGTGTGTGTGTGTGTGTGTGTGTGTGTGTGTGTGTGTGTGTGTGTGTGTGTGTGTGTGTGTGTGTGTATGTGTGTGTGTGTGTGTGTGTGTGTGTGTGTGTGTGTGTGTGTGTGTGTGTGTGTGTGTGTGTGTGTGTGTGTGTGTGTGTGTGTGTGTGTGTGTGTGTGTGTTTGTCTGTCTGTGTGCAATCTGTGCCTATGTGAGTGCTGATATTGCCACAATGTTCTACAAGAAATGTGTGTATCTGCTAGGGATATGCTGTTGCTGTTACAAAAAAAATAATGTATTTTAATAACTACAATTTTGGGTGGATGATGGTTCCTTGCTATTGCCCACAGGCCTAAAAACAACTGGCAGATGGTGGGCGGTTTTAAAATTGATTAAAATCATCGGTTTTCGTATAGATGTGGCGGACGAATAATGAGTTCTATGATGTGGCTTTGGATCAAATAATAGCCTATCACTACATCTCATAGTGTGTGCAGATAGAGTCCAACAGCACCCCGTGCATAAGAAAGACCCAGTACTCAGCCCAGACGGGACGTATCATCCCACACCCCACCCGTGCCACTGCCCGATACAGCACCCAGGCCTCCCTCCGCCACAGGGCCTCCAGCGGGCCTCCACTGGTGCAGCCTCTACAAGACCAGGAGCTCATGGTAACACACTGACCTCTAACTCAACACATCGTTCAAACCAAATGTTTTCATACACCTCAGAGAGAGACTCTGAAACTTTTTTTTACTGTTGAATATTATATCAGAGTAAGCTTTGTCAATTTCAGGTCAGTCAATATTGTTACATGTTTTTTTTATACTTGTTAAATGTAAGAATAACTATTCTATTCTAACTATTTTATTGTAACTGTATTCACTATCTGTTAGAAGAGTGGAGAGGTCTGTGTATCACAGCTACTGTTTAGTAACCTGACTCTCGTCAGATAGATTTCTCCACAATAGCTCCACAAATCCGTCTGGCATCGCTCCGTAGGAGAGGTGTTTTTCGAACGGCTGGAGTCAGCCTAAGTACAGAAGTGCAGTAAGAAAGGAGCTACATAAGGGGGTGGGGGGGGGGGGGGGCACCAACCAGGAGCACCATAGAGCAACAGGGGCAAGGAAAAACTCCCTTATCTAAGAAAGAAACCTTGTGAAGATCCAGGGCTCAGGGGGATAACCCAACTGCCAGGGGTCATGGTGAAGGAGTGGGGGATGACAGGGGAGATGGATGGGACAATGTGCTGTTTCATGTGGTGAAAAGAGCAAGAGCTGTTGTATGTGGGGAGAGGCATGGTGATGAGGATGGATGGGTGCATGTGTGTGTGTGTGTGTGTGTGTGTGTGTGTGTGTGTGTGTGTGTGTGGGAGTGGAGTGAGGGAAGGGGGTTGGGGGTGGGCATATGATGGCAGGAAGATGCAGAGAGGTAAGTGCGGCAGTGCATTGTGCTGTATGCAAGGATCCAAGGGTCAAGGTAACTTCTAGTGTGTTGTGCATTGTGTGTGGGCCTATGAAGGTGGCAGGGGAAATGATAATGACAGGAGTAGTAGTGTGTGTGTGTGTGTGTGTGTGTGTGAATACTTTTCTCAACAGCCAGTGTTGTAGTGTAGCCTAGCTGATTTTCTTGTTATTAATGTACTCATGCAGCATTTTGGATGCATTTGGAGGGTTATTTACTAATTAGAGACAGAGATGATATTGAGACCTTGAACAATTGTGTTCACATGGAGTATTTTTGTATAATTCTACAAATGAGTAAAACATTTTTAAAACGAGAGAATTAATAGGTAAACCATGTCTTGTTTGTTACGAGTCCTCACAAGTCAATTTTAATGTTCTCCCAGAGAGGCCGAAGCGCAGGCTTGCAGCGCCCATTAAAAAGAGTGAAGTTCTTAATAGCCAGTTGATCTTATCACCTCTTGGAATAGATGAAAACTGATTTTGAGGAGTGTGTGTGTGTGTGTGTGTGTGTGTGTGTGTGTGTGTGTGTGTGTGTGTGTGTGTGTGTGTGTGTGTGTAAGAGAGAGAGAGAGAGAGAGAGAGAGAGAGAGAGAGAGAGAGAGTATCGAGGGGGGGGGGGCAGTGTGTGGTAAGTACTGTATGTAAGTATGATGGACTTTAAGTGGCAAGCATCACCATTAACATGACTAGAGTTTGAGCTGCACTTGCTGTATGATCTCTGAAAGTGGAATACACAGGAAGCAATCAAGGGATGTATGTTACGTGATATACTAACAAATACAGTATTCACCTCACAAAAGTTGGCAGCGTTTAGCTGTAGTTGGCTGCTGATTGCTCCTTGTGTGATCTGTATCATGTGGGTTATATAAGCCTACAATCAGGCATTCATGTGTGATGCCAATATACATCTGTTTGTTACTTGATACCTGATTCTTATTCATTATATCACACAGAGAGTGTGCAGGTGTCTACACGTTGATTGATTCAGACATGCAAAGGAATCGAGGTAGCACAAGCAAATCCTGATTTACGAGATATACCATTACCATAATTTAGCATTATGATTATTTTTGCATTGAAAAATGCCAGCAAAGGCACAGCACAGATTAGAGCTACTTTTACGAGATAGGCCTATACTGTACTTGCCATAATTTAGCATTATGATTATTTTTGCATTGTAAAATGCCAGCGAAGGTTAGACCTGCCCTTTACGAGATATACCATTGCCATAATTTAGCATTATGATCATTTTTGCATTGTAAAATGTCAACACAATTAGGCCAAGGCCTATAGAATACATATCTTGTTAAGGAAAACAACATCGATTTTTGTATAGTCTTTATTTAGGCTACTTTAACAGATCAATCTGTCATTTAGACTTGTCTGCTTGTGTTTCTATTGGTTTTCACTTGAATTCTCCAAGCATCCTGAAAACGTTTTACCTCTACCTACACCAACAGTATCAGTATATTGTCCAGACACAGGCAGCCTTGAGAAGCACATAGTGGAGAATGGTGAACGGCCATCGATTTCTCTTGTGAACAGGTTGAGTGTGGTGTGCTCAGTCGGATTTTTCAATATGGCTGTGAGAGGCCAAAAAGAAGAAAAAAAAAAACAATGACTGCATTTCTTCGGCAAAACAGACTTCATTGTGTGTGTGTGTGTGTGTGTGTGTGTGTGTGTGTGTGTGTGTGTGTGTGTGTGTGAGAGAGAGAGAGAGAGAGAGAGAGAGAGAGAGAGAGAGTGTGTGTGTGTGTGTGTGTGTGTGTGTGTGTGTGTGTGTGTGTGAGAGAGAGAAAGAGAGAGAGTGATAATCTCAACAGTGGATAATATAGGCATGACGGGGGTGTGACAGTGACAGCAATTGAGAGAGAGATGGACAGAACAATTGATGGAGTGATTGAGAAAGCGAGCGGGGGCGAGAGAGAGGGAGAAGAAAAAAAAAACGATTGAGAGCCCATCATGTGTGTTGGAGAATGAAAGGTGTGACTTATCCTCTTTTCTCTGACAGGTCCTGGAGCTCCTCTGTCAGATCCTGCAGACTGATTCTCTCCACCTGCTGCAGCAGTGGCTTCTCTTCGCAGGCCAGAAAGGTGAGGTGACAGGAATGGCTGACCAATACAATAAGTTCAGCTGTTATTGTAATTATCACCATGTCATTGTGTGTGTGTGTGTGTGTGTGTGTGTGTGTGTGTGTGTGTGTGTGTGTGTGTGTGTGTGTGTGGTGTTTGGGTGTGTGTGGGTATGGGTATGGGTGTGGGTGTGTTTTTGTCTGGTCTATTTGTTTGAAAGAGAGACAGAGAGATAGCCTGGGAGTTCCCATGCTCCTTTGCACGTTCAATGTCTTTCCACTCTGCAAAGCAGCATGGTGACCATGGCCAATTTTCTCGCCTGCTTTCGTTATCCAATCACAGAACAAAAAGGGACTAGCACGACCCCTCGATTGGATTTTACGTCACATGATGGCTCTGGTATTGGCTCTGAGCTATGTACAGACGCTATGATAGACATTCGTAGCTCCCAATAATCGTCTCTGGACAATCGTAAAAAAAGGCTTCCGCTACGAGAAAAGCAATAGGTGGGTCTAAAGACTAAATATCACTTGTGATTTTAGTTTGGCGATCGCCAGGCTAATAGAGAGAGAGAGAGAGAGAGAGAGAGAGAGAGAGAGAGAGAGAGAGAGAGAGAGATAGATAGTAGGGGTGACAGAAAGGTGAGGTGACAGGAACGGCTGATCCACACAATAGGTCTAGCTGTTATTGTTATTATGTCATCTTGTGTGTGTGTGTGTGTGTGTGTGTGTGTGTGTGTGTGTGTGTGTGTGTGTGTGTGTGATGGGTGTTGGTGTGGCTTTGTCTGGTGTACCTGTTTGAGAGAGAGAGAGAGAGAGAGAGAGAGGTGAGGTGAATAGCTGTTGTTATTATGTCATCGTGTGTGTGTGTGTGTGTGTGTGTGTGTGTGTGTGTGTGTGTGTGTGTGTGTGTGTGTGTGTGTGTGTGTGTCCAATCACTCACTTTCATTACTGTCATTTTTTGTGAGAACCCTATGAATGGTTTCTCAGTAACACACAAACACTGTTGTCATAAGATGATGTCACACAATAATCCATTCACTCTAGACAACACTAGTTGTAATGATTTGGTCTCATTCATCATTTGCTCAGGTTTAATGAGTAAAGTACTTCAAATGACAATGGAAACTTGAAATAAATCCATTTATTTAGTTTAAAACTTTAAAAAGAAATGAAATGTATTAAGTTTCCACTATTTTGAGTTCTTTGAGCAGTTGGAGTTTCAGCGTATGAAATGACACAATATCACGATCTTCCAGGAAGGTTAGAACCCAAGTGTGTGGCAACCGTGGAAAAGACAACACAACCAGAGAACACAAGAGAAACTAGGAACTCAGAAACAAAGACAAGACCAAAGTCTAAAACCCTGACACACAAATCTTTCCTACCACTCAGAGAAAGACATGGTGATGGGTTTGCTGCAGCAGGCGATGGCCGATGTCTCGTTTCCTAGACAACTGTGCGTTCCGTCCCAGAGTGGGTTCCACAGGTCGACTTCATCTTTACCTGTCCCGCTCTCACCTCCTCTGGACCGCCGGCCGACACAACACACAAGGTCACGGTAAGGTCAAGAGTGAGGCATCATGGGACAATTTTTTCAACTTTTGAGTTATGTAAGGGATAACGGCCGCCGAGGTGAAGGGCTGTTTGCTCCACCAAGTCCATTATTATCTTATATTGGGACACCATTATAAGGCCATTATCCCGCTTATCACCCGGTTGCAACTAAAACATATAGACGGTGAGCATTTGTTTAAAACATAAAAGAAACATGTGGCTCCGTTTTGAAAAAAGTTAACCTGTTCGGTTGAGGGACTATTTTCATATTGTAACGCATGTTGGCTCTCACATGAGCTACAAAAGGGAGTTCCACGACAGAGGTAGCAAAAATATAAGATATTTATTAAAGTAATAATAGAAAAGTCAGTGTAGTGAATAAAGGAAAGGTGTAGTGCAAGTGTATGTCTAGGGATATGTATCAAAGAAACAAAAGAACGACGTCAAGAGGAGAGGGAGCCCATCTGCCTTCCGAACCCAGGCCTTCTTGTACAGGGGTTGATCAAGGACAATTGCACACACCTGCACGTCTCGGCCAACCTGATACCACACATAGACAGACATCATGAGCGCAAGGGGGCGGGGCTAGTGAAGACCCGGCTGGGTCGTAACACCCCCCCTCTTAAAACAGACGACCACATAGTGAGACGTCTGACAAAGAGTAAACAAACATACAAAAATATTTTTTTTTCTTTTCACTAAAAATCATTTTAGGGCATAAAGGTCAAAGACCCATTAACCATCACCAACCACCACCAACAGTTGTAATGAGTAAGCTTTAAGTAAACACCACCAATCCACCAGTCAATATATATCCCACTAATCCCCCATTCCCCAAACCTCCACATCCAGTACCAGCAATTCCCGGCGCCTGGAAAAGCATATTAAGGATAGACTAGACAGGAGACATAGAAGAGAGAGAAGATGCATGAGACAAAATGACAAGGACAAACTTAGTTTCCATCATCCAAGGCGCGGGACAACGCATCTGCGATGACGTTGTCCACCCCTCGGATATGGCGAATTTCTAGATTGTAGGGTTGTAAAAACAACGCCCAGCGCATCAAGCGCTGGTTTGGGTTCTGCAAAGAATGTAAAAAGGTGAGAGGGTTGTGGTCAGAATACACAACCACCGGCTGTACCCCACCCCCCACATACACGTCAAAGTACTGCAGAGCCCAAACCAGTGCAAGAGCCTCCTTTTCTATTGTCGAATAGTTCAGTTGGTGTTTATTAAACTTCCTGGAATAATAACAAACTGGACGATCTATACCGCTCTCATCTGTTTGTAAAAGCACCGCCCCTGCCCCGACGTGGCTCGCATCCACTTGAATGTGAAATGGTTGATCCAACCGTGGAGCAGCCAAAACAGGGGACGAGCTAAGCAACATCTTCACATTATCAAAAGCACTCTGACAAGCTGCTGACCAGACAAACTTTGTCCCACCTTTCAGAAGGTCTGTAAGGGGAGAAACAACAGAAGAAAAGTTAGGACAAAAACTCCTGTAGTATCCCGCCATCCCCAAAAACCTCATTAGCTCACGTTTGGTACAAGGTGGAGGAAACCCATCAATGGCAAGAACCTTGGCCCTCACCGGAGAAACCTGGCCCTGCCCCACTACTTTACCAAGATACACAACAGTTGCATGAGCAAACTCACATTTGGCCAAATTTATGGTCAACTTAGCTTCAACCAGACGCTCGAAGAGTGCACGGATGCGGATAAGATGGTCCTCCCATGTATCACTAACAAGAACCAAATCATCCAAATACACTGCGCACCCGTCTAGACCCGTAATCACTTTGTTCATTAAGCGCTGAAAAGTGCAGGGCGCATTACGTAAACCAAAACTCATAACCTTATATGAGTAAAGGCCAGATGGAGTAATAAATGCTGAAACTTCCTGTGCACGTGGCGTCAACGCAACCTGATAGTATCCTTTTAGTAGATCAAACTTACTGACGTACCGCGCAGCACCCACACGGTCCACGCAGTCATCAATTCTTGGGAGTGGGAAAGAGTCTGGTTTAGTCACCTTGTTTAGTTTCCGGTAATCCGTGCAAAACCTGAACGTATTATCAGGCTTACCTACAAGTAGACAAGGCGACGCCCAGCTGGAGTACGACTGCTCAGCCAAACCATGATCTAATAAATACCGGACCTCAGTCTCCAAAAACTGCTGCTTCTGTGGAGAGACACGGTAAAAGCGCTGACTGATTGGTTGCGCATCACCAACATCAATATCATGTTGAATCCAATCAGTACATGTAGGCGTGTCTGAGAACAAAACATCAAAAGACATGATTAAGGACTTCAACTCTTCTCTGCCCTGAACAGGAAGGTGACACAACAACTCATCCAAATTAGCCAAAGTCTCAGAGTTCTTAAGCCGCGGTTGTAGGACTGCGTCATCAGGACCAAATGCATCCTCATCAGCTGCCACCTGCTGAGACACACTGGGCCCTTTCTGCACAGCAGCCACTGCAGCCGGCTTCACCGGATCACCAACACCAGCACTGGAAGATGAATAATATGGCTTAAGAAGGTTAATATGACATAATTGAGTAGACTTTCTGCGATCTGGTGTTGACAGCAAATAATCACGCTCAGTCACCTGACGCACAATGGAATAGGGACCGGCAAATTTCGCACAGAACGGTGACCCAGGCATAGGCAAGAGAGCCAAAACCTGGTCACCAGGACTGAAAGTTCTCTCCACCGCCCGCCTGTCAAAATACCTCTTCATCTTACCCTGGGCCTTGGTGAGATTCTCAGCCGCCAGCCTCCAGGCCAAAAACAGCTTGCGTCTAAAACCATGAACATAGTCAATAACATTTGTAGGAGGTGAAGACTGCTCCAAATCATCCTTTAAAAGAGACAATGGACCACGAACATCATGTGCAAAGACTAAATCATTTGGACTAAAACCAGTGCTGTCCTGTACCACCTCCCGTGCTGCCAAAAGCAGCCACGGAAGCCCCTCCTCCCATTCCTTGCCCAACTCAACACAATAAGAGCGCAACAAAGACTTCAGCGTGGAATGAAATCGCTCCAGGGCACCCTGACTTTCCGCATGATAGGCGCTACTTAGCTGTTGCTTAACGTGAAGTAGTCTTAACACCTGTTTAAACATCTTTGAGGTGAAGTTACTACCGCGATCACTTTGGATGACCTTGGGAATACCAAAAATTGAAATGAATTGAGTAAGCGCTTTAACAACAGATCTCGTGTTGATGCTTCGCACCGGATAAGCCGCTGGATACCGTGTGGCTTGACACATCACCGTCAACATATGTGCACACCCTGATTTTGATGGCGTCAATGGACCAACACAGTCAATTATTAGATGTTCAAATGGCTTTCCCATTACAGGAATTGGACACAAGGGGGCCGGTTTAATTGACTGATTTGGCTTCCCCGAAATCTGACACACATGACACGTCTTTATAAAAGCAGCCACATCACGTTTCACTCTCGGCCAATAAAAGTGCTCCAACAGCTGACGGTACGTTTTCTGGACACCAAAGTGCCCTGACTTGTCACCGTGGGCTGTCTGCAACACCAAATCACGAAACTTCTTTGGCATGACCACCTGCAACACAGGATCTTTTACATCACCTTCATATGGCGACCACTTACGCACCAGCAAACCATCAACAATAAAGTACCCACTAGCTGCGCTTCTCACATCTCCCTCAGTCCCAGCTGTAGTCAATAACTCCACCAGGTCAGGATCTTCCTTCTGTGCTGCAATCACATCAACACGGGACAAAGAGGAAGGCAAAACAGGTACACCTGGACCAGCACTATCAATAAATTCATCAATTATCTGTTCCTCTTGCGCACGACACATTGCGCGAGTCACAGCACATGCAGTAAAAACATCTGGAAATTCATTAACACACTTATCAGACTCTTTAGATAAAATAGGGGCATTTCTGACCACAGGGGGAGGAGACACACCAGCCCAGACGGCTTTTCCCGCTAGATTATTTCCCATTATCACGTCTACTCCCTCCACAGGCAATGAGGGACGGACTGCCATGACCACTTCACCCTTAACCAAATCAGAATCAATCACAATCTTATGCAGCGGAACAGATATGGGCTGCATCCCAATCCCACGGATTAGGACACAGCTATTAGTGTCAGAAACATCAGAAAAAGGCAAAACTGATTGAAGGATAAATGACTCACTGGCCCCTGTGTCGCGCAACACTCTCACAGACTTTTTATCAGAACTACCCACCAATGACACATAGCCATCAGTAATGAATGGACTGAACCCCTCACATTCACATTCATTAGAGATGTTAACACTCTGCTGCTCCTCTGCAGAAGGACCAGCCCTCTCACTGCCAGATCCATCTGCAGAGTAGCAGCACTGAGGCAACGGTGTTGCTGGAGAAGAACCCCTTTCCACTGGGACCACGCCCACCAAAAGATTTCCCCTGCCAGACTTATGACGGTGTTTATCACGCAATGCAGGACAATCTTTTTTCCAATGGCCCTTTTCCATACAATAATGACAACTGCCCTCACCAGCTTTATTTTGGCCACCCTGCTCTTGTCTGAAACCATTAAAGCGTTTTGGGCGAGAATCTTCATGTCTGAAACTTCTAGGCGAACCCTCGCGTCTGAAACCTCGAGGCGAACGTTCCCGATTGAAACTCTGAGGCGCATTATCTCTAAATTTCCCCTTATGGGTTAACACGAACTCATCCGATAAAACCGCAGCTTCTGTAGCCGTTTTAATTTTATGTTCGTTTATGTAAGTAGCAAGTCTGTCTGGAATTACATTTTTGAATTGCTCCAATACAATCAAGTTAGATAGCTCATCAAATGTCTTCACTCCTTCAGACGCACGCCAACGCATAAACAAACTAGTCAGCTCACGGGCAAGTTCAGTATGTGTTTGTCTTTCCCCTTTTTTCCAATTTCTGAACTTCTGTCTATACGCTTCGGGTACAAGCTCAAAAGCCCTTAAAATAGCATCCTTTACCACTTCATAATTTTTCCTTTCAGACGCACTAAGCGCAATAAAGGCCTCCTGAGCACGACCCGTAATCACGGCCTGCAACAACAATGTTTTTTCAGCGTCTCCCCAACCCCGCTCATTTGCAACATTTTCAAATAAAGCAAAAAATACATCGGGGTCGCGTTCATTGAATTTTGGCAGAAATTTAATCATACCTGATAAGTTTGACTCCGACGTTGCTTGCGAAGGCAAATTCGCCGTGCCCCCAGCAACCCATTTACCTGCCCCAATCAACCGAAGTCGCTCTGATTCATTTTCTAATTTGGTGCGCTCAATTTCTCTCTCTTTTTCCAATTCACGCTGCTTTACTTTTATTCGCTCATACTCCAAAAGACGCTCTTTTTCCTTCTCTTCTGCCTCGGCTTTGCGTTCCCTTTCCCTTTCTTCTGCTGCTGCTTTGCGCTCTAATTCTCGTTCAGCCGCTTGCAATTTCAGTTCGCGTTCTCTCTCTTTTGCCCTTTCGGCCGATTCTTTTGCTACCATTCGATCGCGTTCAATCTGTAACTCAATTAATGCTTTTTGTTGCTCAAAAGTTAAATGAACAGCCTGAGGAGTCGATGCACCTACGGGGGCAGACTGTTCAGATAACTCATTCACTGAAATAACCTCCATTTCATCAAGTCTCTCCAATACCAATTTTTGTAATGTTGCCTTCTTGGCCGATTTCGGAAGTTTCAATTCAAAACAATAATGCTCCGCGACTTTGCGCAGCTGGTCTTTACTTAGACAAAACAATCCTTTTTGCGTCGGTGCAGCAAAAAACAGACTTAGATTTTCCATCCAAATTCATCCAATACAATACATTACAACTGTTTAAAAGTAGTCCAATTATCTCACAATACAAAAACTTACTCAATACAAAAATTCAACAGCCCTAATACATCTGCCCAATCGTGCACATCCTCCTATCAGTCACTCGATGTCCGTAAGCACAGCGGAAAACTTTAGCCTACTTAAACGAAGTGAGCTGCCCGGCATCTATCTCGCCACACAAAAAAGCCCTAAATATTTCCACTCACTAGGACTTCAGTGTGCCCACATATGATTGAACCGATAAGCGGTCCCCCCACGTTCGACACACCACTTAAGCTAGAAGTTAAATCAACACAACAAACTTTTAGGCGTCTCTCCTAAGACCGGGTTTGCACGTAGCTCAAAATAACTTACCCTATTAAGTTCCGCCAGGCCTCCCGACACCAAGCAACATCGAGGAAAACGCGCACGGATGGATTAATCCTGCAGCTAAGCACAGGATGCAGGTGGAACTCCCTCTCCCGTCGTAACAAGCACTCACCGGAAAAAACGTAGCCTAATCAATTAAGGTCATTAACGAAAACAAAAACATGGAACTCCCCAAAATTGTCAATCCCTGTGCGCAAAGCACAGCTGATTACACAAAACCGTAGTTGAGGGAAAAAGTCAACGTTATCGTACGTCTAGGGGGAAAAAAATTTCTTACCGATTTAGGCAAATTTTCCGAATTCAAATCCTGGACAGCACCCACTTGTAACGCATGTTGGCTCTCACATGAGCTACAAAAGGGAGTTCCACGACAGAGGTAGCAAAAATATAAGATATTTATTAAAGTAAGTATAGAAAAGTCAGTGTAGTGAATAAAGGAAAGGTGTAGTGCAAGTGTATGTCTAGGGATATGTATCAAAGAAACAAAAGAACGACGTCAAGAGGAGAGGGAGCCCATCTGCCTTCCGAACCCAGGCCTTCTTGTACAGGGGTTGATCAAGGGCAATTGCACACACCTGCACGTCTCGGCCAACCTGATATCACACATAGACAGACATCATGAGCGCAAGGGGGCGGGGCAAGTGTAGACCCGGCTGGGTCGTAA
>JAODXP020000032.1:1083072-1093072 GCA_027497455.2 Sardinella longiceps
ATATGAAAGAAGATCCACAAGGCTGCATTCTAAAGAGCATCGATATGGGACGCTAGTTAAACTTTTTTACCCAACAACGCCTCAGGTGTCCTGTTATCTAGAAATAACGGACACCCTGACAGCCAATCAGAAAACAGTATTCCATTCCACCGGCTGATAAGAACAAAGTATCAGGGAGGCAGAGCTTGACCTGTGCTAGTTGTGTTTAAACTCTACAGGAGGGATGGAGGGGGCCTCCAGGGGATTAGCGGTTTTCTGCCGGTAGCAGTAATCAATCTAAGTGTTGGACTTGGATCAGCTTTCAGAGTGTGGGCTAATGCTCATCAATGACAGTTCAGTGTACAAACTGAATGTGTGATTCCCACCCAAATTCCTGATGTAACCTGAAAGCAATCTGAAAAGCCCTTCTTTAGACACTAGTATTGATAGGCAATGCAGCTTCAGTATGGTGAAGCCATACTCCACTTCTACCCACTACCCATCTCCACTTGTTTCAGAGACATTGGCCATCTCTCTAAGTCAGGAGCAGTTTCTGGCATGGGCGATATGGGCTGTTGCCCAGGGCGGCATCGTCGGGGATGGGTGGGTGGTGGGGGCTATAATTGAGCTTATAATTATTATAGCTTATTGAAATTATAATTGAGCTATATTTATTAGCTTATTGAAATTGTAATTGAGGCTGAGTGTAGTGCACAGTGGGCTCTGAGCTCTTGCTTTCGTTTTCGCATTTTCCATCCACCGCCAAATTGACAACACAAACAAATATTAAGATTGGTGAGTGTAGTTCTGCTGTGGCTGTCAATGTGAACTCAGTATGCACTTAAACATAGATCATATGCATATGAGCTTTCTTGGTCTTAATTGCCCGTATTTGTTTTGTGGAGAGAGAAACTTTGTTTTGTTTAAGCTGTGTTAAAACTTTTTGAAATATGTCTGACGTGTGCGTGTGTCTGTGTGTCTGTTTGTTTATGATAGCTCGTTCAAGACGCAAGAGTCGGGAGAAGATACACCAGGTAATTACTGCTTTTCGCTGGATTGCCCGCATATGTGGAGAGATGCATTTTTTCATAGTCAATTATTTTGCAGTTTCGGGCACCATATTGCACAGTAATTGTAGAGTAGTCTGACAGTAGCATGCATAATAGTGGAAACGGACTAGCATACAGATGATGCATACAGACTAGTGTATTAACAACACACTGTCACTCCTGTAGTCTATAAACTTTCTCTCACCTACCAAGTTGTCATGATTATGTAAGCTTGAAAGCTCTATTTGTGTTGAATCTTAAGCAGTCTCAGGCATCTTTCACATAGGAATTGTGTAGCACCATTGCTGCTGCTAGTCTGTGTAGGTCTTTATCATGGTGGCCTGTGTTGGAAGTGGAACAGCCCTGTTCCAATGTGAACACAGATGTTTCTAATGAAGTGTCAGATTCAGCCTAATTAATGTCTTTAGGTTTACAGCATACAGTAAGTTCTTAAAGTGCGGCCTGGGGGCCATTGGCAGCCTGCGGAAATATTTCTGGCTGCCCGTGATAACATGTGATAATAAGAATAGATGGGAATGAATCTCCATTTAGTGGTGTTTATTGGCATCTATAGGCATTTATTTATTGCAATTGTCACGACCACTTGGTTCACAGTGGCCATGACATTAAGGGGAGACCACGCAAATTTAGAAGAGTAATCAAAATAAATATTTATTTAGTAAACTGTACAAAAGTCAGTCAATGTAAGACAACCAAAGAGTGTAGAGCAAATCAGCATTGTGATGTATTGCAAAAAGGAAAAGGGTAAATGGAGAAAAGGAAAGAGCTGCAGCTAGCCTCCTCGCTTCAGGCCAGAGTAATCAAAGAGAGCGATTGACTGGAAACAGGAAGGCTTATGAAGGCAGTCCAGTTCAAGGAGGTTATATAAACTGGAGACAATGACTAAGTGCCGCCATCCATAGAAATGAATGGCCGAGGCAAAGTTGGAAATGACGCATGGACTCACGTTGAATCTCTTTGCAAAAACAGTAGTCCTTCAGTCCAGACGGTGGTGATAATGCACCTAGTTTGTTTGCCATACAACACAAGGAAGAAAGTTCTGTCGAGAACGTGCCTGAAGTTTTATAGCATTCATGACAGTACACTTTTTTTTCACAAGCTCCTCAAGAAATAAGCAAAGAGTAACCAGAGATCATGAAATATTGCTTTTACTCTCCCTGGAGAAATAACATTTCGCATGTAACCGCCCACCAACTTCTAAGTGCATGAGTGCTCGTGCCCAGCATGATGCCGTGGTTCGAAGGTAGGCTGCATTGCGACTCCATTCTTAAAAATGGCGATGCTAACGTGCCGCCACTAATCTGCGCGCTCTTGACCCCCTGGGTCCAGTTAGCCTTCAATTAGGCACACTCCGCCCATCAAGACAGCTTCACCTGTAGGTTGAAACAAGACAACAGGCAAACAAGCCAAGCGGTGAGGGATCAGACGACTCCAGCACAAAACATCTGAGCCGTGACACAATAAATGTAAACTGTAGAGATGCAATCATTAAAATTACTACAAATTAGATATTTTTTTCTTCTTCTTTTTCTCGCATCGCCCCTTTGGCGGCCCTCAGTTCACTATTGGATCCCTTAATTGGCCTTCACCTATCAAAACTTTGAGAGGCCCTGCTATCCAGGAAGTGGAACAGCCCTACTTTGGCTACTGTGATAAATACCTATTCACACCAGAACCAATCTCCTGCATGAAACAGGTGGCGGAGCTCTAAATTATGAAGTCTATGGAGACTGTGTTATACAGTGAAAAAATAGAACTCATTTCTATCTCAATCAGAATGCGCCGGAGCTGTGCAGTGCTGCCACACAGATGTTGCACGGAACATGCATGCATTATGCATGGTCCAATCTGATTACATTACATGCATTCCAAACAGAAATGAACCGAAAATTTGGCATCAGAGTTTTCGGCAAGCATAGATATTATACAAGCATAGAGAATCTATACAGTATATGATATCTATGTCGGCAAGTAAAAACCCCTATGTGTTCCTACAGTATGTGTTGGTGATTTTTCCTCTCTGTATATGACAGTTCACTTTCATCTTTTTAAACTCTTTCTAGTTGTCTTTTGTGTCAGTGTTTAGTATGTGTGTAAATTGTGTTTTGTCTATATTTGTCTATTGTCTTGTCTGAAACTGCTGTCATTTCGACCAGGACTCCCTGGCAGAAGAGATGCTTAGTCTCAATGGGACCTATCCTGGCTAAATAAAGGCTAAATAAAAATAATAAAATAAAAATCTCAGGTTTATCTCTGTGTGAGCCCACTCTTTCTCTTTCAGACCGGATCGGCGAGGCTGAAGTTCTACAGATCAGACAGAACACAGCAGAGTCTGCAGATACCTCCTCACTGAAGCATAGCCACCGCAGTGCTGACATGTAATCTGTTCTACCAGTATACGGTGTCATTCAATAGTCAGAACTCATTTTCGTAAAAATGTATCACTTTTTGTAATTGCTAACCATTTTGGTTAGAGTGTCATCATATCATGTTACAGTTCAGACATTTGATCTTTAGAGGCCAATTTTGGCTGGTTATGCTGTATTCCTATGTTCTCTTTTTTTGGTCAGATATGTTAGTATGTTAGTATGTTAGGAAAAAAAATCTGACAATAGTCTTTGAGGCTTTAAAGTAATAGCAGACATAGTTAAAGAGGGACAAGAGTCTGTAAAATGTTTTTGTTTGGAGACAGTTACAAATTACTGGGAGTCATGGCTAGTCATTTCTGCAGTTGAACACAATGTTGATGTGAAGATTAAAGTTTGTTTGTTCAACTTAGCAGTCTGTTTATTCCGTCTGGATTTGTTTGTTTGTTTGTTTGTTTGTTTGAAATGACAAAACATTGCACCTTACTCATTAATTTTATGATCTTGTGCAGACATCCTATCAGGATACCATTATGGCCAATGGGTTTTAGAACAGCATAATATCAGGCTTGAAGGTCCTGGTCACCTGCAGGGAAACATCTCGGAAACAAGGCAGCACCATGACGTCAGTCAGGATGAAGTGAATCCCTCCGTGATCTTAAAGGCCAGAATCAATCACTTTTTAAATGTCAGACTTCTCATGATAGAGAAATTTCATTCTCTATATATTTTGCTATGTCAGTGTAACCCCCCCCTTTCATGATTGCTTGTCTGCAATTAGGCTACCTTTCCAAAAGAAATTCCTCCATGAGATTGCAAACCAATCATAGCTGTGCAAGAACAAATGACAGATGACAGATTAATCACAGATATGAATCTAATAATTATGATCGTTCCTGGCTGGAGACTCTAATTATCTTATTCAGAACAAGCAATTTTCAATCATTGGCTAATGAAGCGAATGGGGTCTTATTAGGTCATTAAAATATAGTTCAGAATTAGTTCTGATAGCTTTTTTTTTATTTTTTTTATTTTTTTCCTGTCATCAGGAAGGTCCTGATATTAGAAGACCAGAATTTCATGAACTATTATTTGTGGAATAAATGAATAATCTTAAAGCATTGGCTTTGTATGTAGCAATGTTTGTCTTAATGTTTATGCTATACCCTCTTAGACATAAATGTTATGTTGTTACTTCTAGTTGCCATTGTGACTGTCACCAAGGCTGCATTGCCAACCAATCGTACCATATTCCAAACCTGTACAGTCATTGTCGCAGACCAATCACAGAATAATTATGGTCTTTACTGTCTGGAGATTATAATTTACTTAGAACAAGCGGCTAATGAGGCTATTGGTGTCTTATTGAAGGGAGGACATTAATATAGGCCTAGTTTATAATTGGTTCCGATTTTTTTTTTTTTTTTTTCAACAAATTTTTTTTTTTTGATTTGTTTTGCTATTTAATCAAGCATAGCCCAGTGCCATGAACTCTTGACGTACTCTAAGCAGTAGTAAATTGAATTTAGTCAGCGAGTACGTCTATCTATCAGCCAAAGACTGAGCATTATGTAACCTTCAGTATGGATTTAGCTATGTTCGTCTGTTTGTATGTTTGTCTAAATGCATATACATGCATGTACTACAGCTTTAAGCCTCCTTTATGTTGATGCATTCATGGTGACTGTCACCATGGCTGCATTCTTTTGTTGTGAGGTGAGCTTAAAAGAGCAACATGCTTGAACTCCAGCTGAAAGCCTGGTTCATGCACTAATATGTCCAGGGCCGTCACAACAGGACAGGCAAACCAGGCAATTGCCTGGGGCCCCAGACTGATAAGGGCCCCCAGGATTGGCTGTTTTAGTAATGAGTAGTTTATTTTGTGGTGTTTTTCAATAAAATGTGACTTTAGGCTGCAGTTACACAACCATGACATCAACACAAATAACTATAGTAATGAAAGATGCTTAAAGATTCTAACAATGATGATTCATGTAGCCTACTGTAGGTGTTTATGGTAGGTGAAAGGCCCCCATGTCCTGTTTGCTTGGGGCCTCCAAAGTACCTTGAAGTGGCCCTGCATATGTCGTAACTCTGAGGCAAGCATACGCTTCAAAGTAGGCTATATATGATATTCAATGCCGTCTCATGTACTCTCCACTTTCATCACAGCAGGCTTCTGTCCTGGATGCCTTCTTCTAGCTTGTCTAATTATTATGGACCCTGCTAGCTCCTGCTGTGCAACCTGGATAGACATGTACTTTAGGTGTTGCATGTTCCCTTTCTTCCTGTTTTTTTCCCCCACAGATTTTGGATTTGTGGCGTGTTGTGATGTGAAACTCATTTGGGCATATAGATCCAGTAGGTTTTCATCCTTTGGGGCCAGGCCGGGTCGCATTGCAATACTCGAGAACCATATACTGTACCATCCAGGCCGATAAAATTTCAGCAGCATGCCCATATACCAAAGTGCATTGTAGCGTCACATATTGACAAGAAACAAAGGCCCATAGCATAAAGGTAATTTTTGTCCCAGCTGCTCCTCTTGTGCTGGCGATTAAGGAACACAGTTTGGTTGGACACACAGTCACACACTGTAAAAAAAAGTTGTGCTGGGGCACAACCTAGCTCAAGAGCAGGCTGCAGGGGATGTTTCGCGAAATGTCAAGGATTGGTGGTACCCAGTTGTGATGCCCCTCTGCACCCCCTGTAGGCCATGTGCATACCACACCAGGACTCCAATTCCAAGCCTGCACTGGGGATTGCCTTGCCCACATCAGCGCCAGGTGAGAAAGGCTATATGCACCCAGCTTCCCCTCGCTCTCTCATTTTTTATTTTTGACCCAGACACTCTTTTTGAAGCACACCACCATACACACTCCTATATGCACATAAGACCCACACCCACATCCATTCATCTTTTATTTCTCCTCTAGACATTTTCCATACTTGCATTCATTTAAATAAACTTTGATTTGATTATTTTTGAACCCGTGTGCTCGTCCTCTTTTGTGTTGTGCTCTTTGACGAGCTGGCATAGACACCAGAAGAGATGCGTTAAACAGTGAATGCCATAGTCGGCATATACCTACCTGTGTTTGTGTACTGCCCTTTTTGTCAACTTGATATTCACTCTTTCAACTTTAAACAGCAATGCAGTAAGTGCATTGTTACTTCTACTGATCATAACTTCACTGGTGTCAAATACACGATTGACTGAGGTGTATTTTGGTGAGTTAACATACACTTTTAATAATATGTACTATACCAACACATACCATAATTTCAAGATATGTATTGTGATTGATTGTTCCCCTTAAAAACAAAATTAGGGAGGTGCTGTGGCTCAGCAGGCTAGTGCGTCATTCAAACATCTGGGGACCCAGGTTTGAGTCGGAACTGAGGTAATTTCTCAATCCTCCATTTCCTGTCACTCTCTACTATCCTTTCGGATTAAAGGCAAAAGCCCTAAAAAATGATCTTTTAAATTACAGTAAAAAAAAAACTTGTTTTAAATGTAACTTGCCTGTCCAAGCTTCATACTGTATACAAAAGAATCCTTCAAACTTTCCTTGTTGGGGCGCCGTGGCTCAGTGGCTAGAGTGTCAGACCATTACTCCGGGGACCGGGTTTGATTCCGACCCGAGGCCATTTCCCAATCCTACCCCATCTCTCTCTCCCACTCGTTTCCTGTCATCTCTCCACTATCCTATCTGATTAAAGGCAAAAAGCCCCCCATCGTTCCTGGCTGGAGACTCTAATTATCTTATTCAGAACAAGCAATTTTCAATCATTGGCTAATGAAGCGAATGGGGTCTTATTAGGTCATTAAAATATAGTTCAGAATTAGTTCTGATAGCTTTTTTTTTATTTTTTTTATTTTTTTCCTGTCATCAGGAAGATCCTGATATTAGAAGACCAGAATTTCATGAACTATTATTTGTGGAATAAATGAATAATCTTAAAGCATTGGCTTTGTATGTAGCAATGTTTGTCTTAATGTTTATGCTATACCCTCTTAGACATAAATGTTATGTTGTTACTTCTAGTTGCCATTGTGACTGTCACCAAGGCTGCATTGCCAACCAATCGTACCATATTGCAAACCTGTACAGTCATTGTCGCAGACCAATCCAATTTAACCTAATCGCAGAATAATTATGGTCTTTACTGTCTGGATTATAATTTACTTAGAACAAGCGGCTAATGAGGCTATTGGTGTCTTATTGAAGGGAGGACATTAATATAGGCCTAGTTTATAATTGGTTCCGATTTTTTTTTTTTTTTTTTTTTTTTCAACAAGATTTGTTTTGCTATTTAATCAAGCATAGCCCAGTGCCATGAACTCTTGACGTACTCTAAGCAGTAGTAAATTGAATTTAGTCAGCGAGTACGTCTATCTATCAGCCAAAGACTGAGCATTATGTAACCTTCAGTATGGATTTAGCTATGTTCGTCTGTTTGTATGTTTGTCTAAATGCATATACATGCATGTACTACAGCTTTAAGCCTCCTTTATGTTGATGCATTCATGGTGACTGTCACCATGGCTGCATTCTTTTGTTGTGAGGTGAGCTTAAAAGAGCAACATGCTTGAACTCCAGCTGAAAGCCTGGTTCATGCACTAATATGTCCAGGGCCGTCACAACAGGACAGGCAAACCAGGCAATTGCCTGGGGCCCCAGACTGATAAGGGCCCCCAGGATTGGCTGTTTTAGTAATGAGTAGTTTATTTTGTGGTGTTTTTCAATAAAATGTGACTTTAGGCTGCAGTTACACAACCATGACATCAACACAAATAACTATAGTAATGAAAGATGCTTAAAGATTCTAACAATGATGATTCATGTAGCCTACTGTAGGTGTTTATGGGAGGTGAAAGGCCCCCATGTCCTGTTTGCTTGGGGCCTCCAAAGTACCTTGAAGTGGCCCTGCATATGTCGTAACTCTGAGGCAAGCATACGCTTCAAAGTAGGCTATATATGATATTCAATGCCGTCTCATGTACTCCCTACTTTCATCACAGCAGGCTTCTGTCCTGGATGCCTTCTTCTAGCTTGTCTAATTATTATGGACCCTGCTAGCTCCTGCTGTGCAACCTGGATAGACATGTACTTTAGGTGTTGCATGTTCCCTTTCTTCCTGTTTTCCCCCACAGATTTTGGATTTGTGGCGTGTTGTGATGTGAAACTCATTTGGGCATATACTGTAGATCCAGTAGGTTTTCATCCAATACTCGAGAACCATATACTGTACCATCCAGGCCGATGGAATTTCAGCAGCATGCCCAATATACCAAAGTGCATTGTAGCGTCACATATTGACAGGAAACACTTTTTAAATGTCAGGCCCATAGCATAAAGGTAATTTTTGTCCCAGCTGCTCCTCTTGTGCTGGCGATTAAGGAACACAGTTTGGTTGGACACACACTGTAAAAAAAAGTTGTGCTGGGGCACAACCTAGCTCAAGAGCAGGCTGCAGGGGATGTTTCGCGAAATGTCAAGGATTGGTGGTACCCAGTTGTGATGCCCCTCTGCACCCCCTGTAGGCCATGTGCATACCACACCAGGACTCCAATTCCAAGCCTGCACTGGGGATTGCCTTGCCCACATCAGCGCCAGGTGAGAAAGGCTATATGCACCCAGCTTCCCCTCGCTCTCTCATTTTTTATTTTTGACCCAGACACTCTTTTTGAAGCACACCACCATACACACTCCTATATGCACATAAGACCCACACCCACATCCATTCATCTTTTATTTCTCCTCTAGACATTTTCCATACTTGCATTCATTTAAATAAACTTTGATTTGATTATTTTTGAACCCGTGTGCTCGTCCTCTTTTGTGTTGTGCTCTTTGACGAGCTGGCATAGACACCAGAAGAGATGCGTTAAACAGTGAATGCCATAGTCGGCATATACCTACCTGTGTTTGTGTACTGCCCTTTTTTGTCAACTTGACATTCACTCTTTCAACTTTAAACAGCAATGCAGTAAGTGCATTGTTACTTCTACTGATCATAACTTCACTGGTGTCAAATACACGATTGACTGAGGTGTATTTTGGTGAGTTAACATACACTTTTAATAATATGTACTATACCAACACATACCATAATTTCAAGATATGTATTGTGATTGATTGTTCCCCTTAAAAACAAAATTAGGGAGGTGCTGTGGCTCAGCAGGCTAGTGCGTCATTCAAACATCTGGGGACCCAGGTTTGAGTCGGAATTGAGGTAATTTCTCAATCCTCCATTTCCTGTCACTCTCTACTATCCTTTCGGATTAAAGGCAAAACCCCTAAAAAATGATCTTTTAAATTACAGTAAAAAAAATCTTGTTTTAAATGTAGCTTGCCTGTCCAAGCTTCATACTGTATACAAAAGAATCCTTCAAACTTTCCTTGTTGGGGCGCCGTGGCTCAGTGGCTAGAGTGTCAGACCATTACTCCGGGGACCTGGGTTCGATTCCGACCCGAGGTCATTTCCCGATCCTACCCCATCTCTCTCTCCCACTCGTTTCCTGTCATCTCTCCACTATCCTATCTGATTAAAGGCAAAAAGCCCCCAAAAATATCTTAA
>JAODXP020000032.1:1095572-1110572 GCA_027497455.2 Sardinella longiceps
GACAACATCTTCTCTAGTACTACAAGTGTTTCTAAATGAAAGGCACACATTACAACATTGTTCTGCTGACAAGATTGGCTAAATGCTTAATGGAGGGAAAATAGCAGGTGAAAAAAAGCAAATTATTTCCAGCACTACTATCACCACACGTCCACATTTAAACAGAATGTCACAGTAAATGTCAGACTTCAGGATGTGACCATCATCATCATCATCATCATCATCATCATCATCATCATCATCATCGCAGGAATGGTTCAATAATGTCATCTATGAATATCATTTGTGTGTGCGTGTGTGTCTTTGTGTGTGTGTGTGTGTGTGTGTGTGTGTGTGTGTGTGTGTGTGTGTGTGTGTGTGTGTGTGTGTGTGTGTGTGTGCATTTACATGTGCATGTTTGTATCTGTGTGTACTGTATATTGGCTAAGAGTTCAGTCACAAAAGCCTTTAAGTCCATTCAGAATGAATACAGAAATATAGGCTATTAATGTAATTTTGATGGATTATCATTCCAACTCCAAATGAATTGTTTTGGCCTTTATATTTCAATTTAAATTGCTGTTTGACTTAGATTACCTGGGAATTATTTGTGTGTTCATGTGCATGTACAACTCTTGGTTTGAGTTTATTCATTAATTGTCAATCCCTTCCATCCCTTCAAAGAAAGTGGATTGAAATGGCAGCCATTGCCAGCCAAGTGAACAGAACAGATCTTTAGCTTTGGACAGCATGTAAGCCATTGTAGTGCCATCCATTGTAGACTGGGCCACGGACAGGTCTTAGGCACAGCAAGGGTTTCCGTGCGGTCCGCAGTCAGTCACTTGGCAGTCACACAATGGACCAGAATACACTATTATCCTGCATTGAACTCTCAAGATGAGATCTGTAACTCACAGAACAGACACTATGCATTGCCTCCTATTCAGTCTGATTGCCTCTGTGATTGAAGTCTGTGTCTAATTTTACCTCACACAGTGCGTTAAAAAAAAAAAAAAAAAAAGACAAAAAGAAGAAGAAGAAGGAAATGTATTTTCTAGTCTATCCTGGTTGTCTGTTGGCTCATAATATTGGAAGCTCTGTGAATCAAGCACACCCCCATGGAGCCAGCCAGCCATTATCAAAGTGTGGTGGCTGGTGGCTGTTTTGGTCCAAGAAAACGGCTTTAGGAGCATCATGATGCCATTATGGTTTGAAATGATGCTAGCAACAGTAAAAGAAGGGTGAAGGTTACCTCCATTACCAATGACCCATTAATGAATTTTCTGTTTGTTTCTCCACAAGGCAGGTGATGGGTGAATTTATCTTGTCATTTGCCCTTCTCTTTTTTTCTTTTTTCAGTAATTCTAAAAAAAATTCACAAAAAAAAAAGAAAATGGGTAATTTTCTTCTTTTGTCTTTGTATTTGCGCCCCTAACCTGACAAAGGCACGTTGTTATAGGGCTATATTATCGCCAAATTTGTATGATGCATTAAACGCTCTATTGTAATCAGAGTGCAATTTTCAAAATATAAGCACCACATTATTGTTTACAAAAAATAATTATAAAAATCTATAAACATACATTTAAGAAAAGAATTGCAATGGCAAACTTAAAATAGCAAAAAAAAAAAAAAAAAAAAAGGAAGAAAAAAAAGACATTCCACAAAAAAAGACATTCCAGCCATTTTCTCCCCCATTTAGCTTCAACACCCAACCCTAATCTACACCCCCTCCCTCTCTCCTCTCTCTCTCTCTCTCTCTCTCTCTCCCTCTCTCTCTCTGTCTTTTTCTCTCTTTCCACCTTCTCCCTAGGACGGGACCTTGGAAGTAGCGTGGGACCTCGGCCTGCGCCCATCTGGTGGCCCGAGCCCTTATCTCCTTCAGGCTGTCGTCCTTCACAGCAGCCCTATAAAAGAGCCCCTCCGTGGGCTTCTCCTTGCCACCTCCATGCCTCTGCACCCTGCAGCCATGCTGTCAGCTCTGGGCAAGCTCTCTTGTGGAATTGCTTACTCCCATTTTAGAAGCGCCACAGGTAATTGCAGGCACACACACAAACACAAACACACACACACACACACACACACACACACACACACACACACACACACACACATACTATGAGCTCTACCTACTCATTTTGAATTGGACCTTGTTTTTTTTGTTTTGTTTTGTTTTTTTGAGGGGGAGGGTTGTATCTGTGGAAAGAATGTATTTTTTCCACTGCCAATGTTGAACTGCAAGAGTGTGTGTATACTGTAGATTTGTATTGTGCAGCACAGTAGGATAACCTGTAGGCATGTGAGGCTGCAGGTTGATTGCTCTGTATTCAAATAACTTCACAAGTGCGTCCAATCACACACCTGAGGCAGCTTTGGAGTTGATGTGATTTTTAATGAAGCAGTTACTTACAGCTGTCAATCTGTTTGGAGAGCAGCGCTAGTGTGAGTGAGTGCGATATGAAAGACTGTGGTGTTTATCGATTCCTCATGGATGCAGGACTGAAGCGCCTTGGCATGGCTACAATGGGACAAGAGCTGGCTCCACATCACAGGGGCATCCAGGCCTGGTTCTCACGCTGGTGGCCGCTTGCTGTCTCAATTCCATCGGCATGGCAGCCAGCGATATGTGGTGAGTCACGGCTTAGTGCCAGACATTCTTTCCATCTACCTACCTACTGTTCTTCCTGCTTATTCTAACTCTAACTGCTTTGTGTGTGGATCATGGATCATGCTGTTAAAGATTGGCCTTCTCTACTGTATATGACAGTATGTCTTTGCAAAGAGAAACAGGTTCCTTCTTAGCTTGCTTTAGAGACTCATGGATACAGTACATGTATGTTCATATTCCATCTGTGGTGAGTCATATCTTAAAGGAGATGTCCGGTGTGATAAGGACCACAAATACAATGCAACATAATGAATAGAATAGTTGGAATGTTTGCTGGGGAGCAGAAGTTTGATGCATTTGTCCAGGCTGGAGATTTCCGCTTACTAGTACGGGGTTATCAAACTAAGTGGTAAGTAGCTATCTGTACAATTAATACGTTTTCAATCCCTCGTTTTAAATGTTGGAACCATCATATTAACAAAGTTTGGGGCTATTTTGAGCATTTCTGTGTGGTTTAAACAAGTGATTTGGCTATTTGCCACCTAGCTCAATGACCCTGAAAGCTACAGCTGGCAAGTCTTCTCCGGCCTGCATATAGCCTACTCATGAAAATTCTTCTCCCCGGCAAACATTTCTTGATGAGCTTTTCATGATGTTGCAATAATAGCGATCTGGCATCACACCAGAATTCTCTTTTAATGTCAGCCATTCTTCACTTGTGTGTTCTGCCTTTGTCTGATCCGCCACCCCTACACACCCACCCACCCTGTTTATGTTCCAGAGCCGCGCCGAAGCGGGGAGAGATGCCCGAGCCGGCAGGAAGAGGAAGAGGAAGTAGCGTTGGTGCAGGAAGGGCAGGAAGCACTGAAGAAGGCCCTCGCCATCCTGGAGGACCAGCGAGGGTGGAAAACAGAGATCTCAGAGGTGATTGACAACAGCAAGAACAACAACAAAAACAACAACAACAATAACACATTTTTGTATCTCATTTTTTTAATAACTCCAAGTAAAAAGTACTAATTTTAAATACCTGCACAGGAATTTGTGACTCACCCTGGAATGAAAACAACCCATCCGACAAACTATTACATGAACTGAATATCATTTCATTGCTGTGACCATTGCATTTATTCTTAGCATTATGTGACTCTGCAGGAGAATGGAGCCATTGTTTACAGCAAGGTGTTGCCAGGGGCGAAGAAAGTGTTCCGTCTGGAGGCTGAGCTAGAGGCTAGTCCTGAGGAGCTGCATAACATCCTGTTTGTCAGAGTGGAAGAAATGAACTCATGGAACCCTAACATCGGTGGCATTAAAGTGAGTTCAATTCAATTCAATTCAATTCAATTCAATTTCATTTTCATTTTATTTGTATAGCTACAATTACAATACACAGACAGTACAACGAGGATCCATGAGAAACTGGGGATTTAGGAAAAACTCCCATCTATTCTATTAGATTTTATTTAGTATTTTTTTTTTTTTTTAAGGACGAGACCTTGGGCAGAGCCACGTCCCACCCTGCCTGATTGTTTGGGTGATAGGCCTAACGCCTTGTGTAAAAAAAACGAGCCGGAAATTAGCTCCCTGACTCCCTGGTAGAATCTGATCAAGAGATTATTTCGAGGGGTGGTGTGCTTAGCACTCACCACCATTCGCTTCAAAACCTCATCTGGAATGGGCTCTATTGGAACCTAATTTAGTCCTGTTATGATCAAAGATAAATTTGCTTTCCTCTGCTCCATCCATCCTTCCCAGGTCCTTCGCCGTATCAATGCTGAAACCATGGTGACACACGAAGTCTCCTCCGAAACGGCGGGCAATCTCATTGGTCAGAGGGACTTCCTGAGTGTCAGGCACTGCAGGCGAGTGGACTCACGGATTTATCTATCTGGTGCCGCCACTCATCTCCAATCACTGCCTCCTCAGAGTGGATTTGTCAGGTGAGATTGCTCTTATACCCCCAGACCAGACCCTTCAGAAACATATTACAGACACACACACACACACACACACACACACACACACACACACACACACACACACACACACACACACACACACACACACACACACTGAATGGTGTGATGACCATAGTGATGAGGGATTGATAGATTTTATTGAACCATGAGAATTTACAGCCATGCTTGCTGCGAGTCCATGATGGATCATGCTGTATAAAGATAGCCCTCGCACATATTATATGACTGCATGTGTATGTGCCAAAGAGAAACATGTTCTATGTTAGCTTTAGACATTCACTGTGGATGCAGTATATTACTGTAAGAATTCCCTGAACTGAGGAATTGATGTTCTTCATTGGCCCCCGTTGTTTGTGAACAGGGCTGAAGACGGCCCTACATGTATCATTCTAGAGGCTGCGGACAGCAGGACGGGCAGGTGTCGACTAACATGGCTTCTTAACATGGATGTGAAGGTAAAATAACCTCCCTTCCTTTTTACGTACCAATCCCCATTCCCCAGTCTCCATTTTGCCTTCCTGTAGATGAAACAAAGGCTTCGGAAAACAATTCTTTTAATGATTGACAGCTATTCTGTCTCTAACACTAACAAGCATATTTGTGGTCTCGTTAAAATCAGCAGTCTTTGTCAAGGAGTGTGTATGACTGCTCAGTTTCAAAGAACAGACATAAAGAATAACCTATGCCCAAGAGATCTCCTGGGCTTATTCAAAAGCGCCAATCAACGTTCTTTGGGCTGACCATAGCAACTACACCTACATACATGTACATTTGCACAAGTAAATGAGGACCCTGGTGTTTCAGTAAGGAAGCTCAGAGATGATGTCTGGGGCCACGGTTCATGGTGGTCATTGTAGATCTTGCACAGTGCTGAGGAATTAGTCCCCATTAACGAGGAACATTTTCCTGGACATGTCCAGTTTGTGGTGACAGACTTGGAATAGATCAGAGAACTCGGACTGCTGCAGAGTTCTGCTGTTCATCTCTCATCTGTGTAGATTTCTGCTCTCCGATGGTCCTGCATCACAGCTGGCAAGGACATTTGGCATGATAGCCAGGGAGCACTGATAAGGACTGCGTGTGTGTGTGTGTGTGTGTGTGTGTGTGTGTGTGTGTGTGTGTGTGTGTGTGTGTGTGTGTGTGTGTGTGGAGAGAGGGGGAGGGTGGGGTCAGGAGTGGAGGGGGGAGTGTGTGTGTATGTGTGTGTGTGGGGGGGGTGTAGAGGGGGAGTGTGTGTGTGTGTGTGGAGGGGGGGAGTGTGTGTGTGTGTGTGTGTGTGTGTGTGTGTGTGTGTGTGTGTGTGTGTGTGTGTGTGTGTGTGTGTGTGTGTGTGTGTTTGGTCAGATAAGAGCATCTGCTGTCTGAATTTATTCAATGCATTTGTTTTTCTTTGGTAAGCTGTGCACAGCATCACTAAAAACTTAATTCATCATTTTCATTTCAAATTCCGTCAATCCAGCCAAAAAAGGCCTGATTTGAACTTAATGTTTAAATGTGATGCTCCAAATGACATGGCAACATGTGCTACCAAAGAATCACAGATTAAGACCTTCTTTAGTTTATTTTTTTTCTCATTTCTGCCATGTGGTATCTCAGCTCCCTACATTTTTGGCCTCTCTGAGACACCGTATGTACCGATATCCTGTCAGATTCCTTAACCTGATGTGCCTCTTGCTGCTATTCTGAGAGACACTGTTCTGTTTGCTCTTTGCAGGGCTGGTTGCCAAAATCACTTGTCAATCAAGCGTTGCCACGAGCACAGGTGGATTTCACACGGTATCTACGGCAACGGCTGGCACAGGGGTCCATGGCAGCGGTGGCGGCATCACGGAGAGAGGAGAGGCGGCGCAGCGTCAACACGGAGCTGGGAGACGGGTGGCACTTTGGCGTAGCAGGCGGAATCAGAGCGATGCTGTAGGATTCTAGTACCCCTCCCACCCTTCTGCAAATCCCTCGCTCGCTATAAGCAGCACGACCGCAGGCAGGAGACCCTGAATCCACCGAGATGCGACACTCTATGAAGTGTCACCTGTCATATCAAGACTACAGTCTCCTAATGCCAGATATCGGTGGGACTCCTTGCCTTATATGTGGCAAACGCCCACGGTCAGATTCCCAGCACGGCTCCAACAAGACCTAGAAGACACAAATTTGGCACTTGGCTATTTTTACATTGTTAGTGAGGGTATCAGTGCCTCCCTGTCTAGTTAGATGTGTGAACACACTGGTACAGAATAACCTAGTCCGTCTTGAATGATGTCAGGTATCCCACTGCACAGTCTGAGGTCCCAGTGAATCTAGACTCGGATCCTTTCAAAATAGGAACAGATCTCCTGTATATTTTACTCAGCTTGTGATACGATGGAAAGTTCACAACAATCATAGGTGTTGTTGTAGTAGTAGTGGTAAAACAAGAGATGGGTAAACTATGAATTTTGTGATCACAGTAAAGTGGGCCACAATATGCAGTATCAGATGTTTAAAAATGTCACATCAACATGTTTGATAATGGATAGTTAGTGCTGTATTAAATTTAAAATAAGATAATGCAATGGGATTGGCAAAGTCGCATTTGGTGCATAAACTATTGAGAGTTGGATAAACTCTTTGAGTAGTCAACAGTAGTCACAGCCAAGCCATTGTTTGTTTGGGTGACAGGTTTGAAGTATTTTCCACAGTTCTTTCAGACCGAGTCAAACATGTTTTTGACTTGAAAAAGTAAATTGTTTAGATTTTTGACTAACTCACAGGACTTGGTGTCTACGTAAGACCAGCTAAAACATGTTCAACACAAGAATGAACAGACGCCGGAGCCTACAGAAGTATGTGGACAAAAGTAAGGAATATTTAATAAAGAAAGTCTAAAGAAAGGAGTCTGTCTTCATTAAAGCTTTCATTTTCAGCCAACTCCAAACAAAATTGAATATCCAAGCCTATAATTTCATTTCATAAACATAACTTTAATCTTTTTTTTCCTCTTGACATTTATCATGGTTTTAAAAACATTTTGCATGTTAAATTCACTTGTGCCAGGACTGGAAATTCATGGCTGTGTCTGAGCCTTCTTACACACAGGAGTAAACTAAAAAAAAGAAAGGAAAAAAAAAAAAAAAAGAAATTCACAGAACGCTAGTGCATGTTTGTGTTGGGAGTGTTGAAAATGCTATGACAACAGATAGATTGTTCTCATGTCGTCAAGGACCAGACACATCTCATCAGAAGCCTGATAGCTGTCAACATACACAAAGCCGCACACACAAAATTCTCAATGTCAAGTTCAACTCAGTTCAACAATGCCCTCTGTAAAAGACACTTCACACAACACGTGTGAATATCTCTCTTTAGTAAACTGTGACTACAAGTACAACAGAATTTTCAAGCCTCATTTTTTTTTTTCCGCATGTCTTCATAATGCATGGAGATTTCAGTTAGCACATTGCTAGCACATGCTACAAACTTGCCTCCGCTGTGCGCATCAGCTGCTGAGATGACATTGACAGGCCAGTGTTTCACTCTAAGAGCATCTCCACGAGAGCGTCCTTGCATTGACTAAGTATGCCTCTAATGACTGGCTACTGCACATAATTATAGGAGTATTTCAATAAAGACTTCCAAAAAGTCTGTGAATACTGACGTCATCTTGATTCATTATGGTTGGTCTGAATAATTCGGCTCCTAATGAGAAGTGTGTCAACATTAATGTCTGGAAACATGAAATGAGGAGAAACATCGAGAAACATCTGAGGTTTTTGAATGCTCCTGGCTTCACAGACAGTTATGTATGCACTTTATTTTTTATTTTATTTTTTTTTAATTCGGAGTTTCTGTTTTTTTTTTTATTATTATTATTTGAGTTCTCAACATGTAATTTTTTTTATCATGTATCTTCTTACCTTTAAAAAAAATAATAAATATTAACACTTAAAGCTCTCATGAATATATACAAGAACTATACATTACACATAGGTGGTTAAACTGCTGAAAGAGAAACAAGAGTAATGCCACAATTGTTGCATGACACCGGGATTGACCACATTCCACAAGACAATGACTCAGCGTCTCTGTATTTCCCAATTGTAAATATACATTACACAGCTGGATGTTATTTTCATATTTGCTACTTGAAATTTACACTATATACAATATTTGCTTGAAAAATATATCAGTTTAAAAAAATATCATTTTTTTTCCTATTTGTTTTTATCATTTCTTTTTTTCTGTTTTCATTTAAAGCATATGTGAGTTCCACAAAAGCTATGTGCATGCACTTGTAACATCATGCGTGCTTATCAAGCATGCACACACACACACACACACACACACATTTCTCTCTCTCTCTCTCTCTCTCTCTCTCTCTCTCTCTCTCTCTCACACACACACACACACACACACACACACACACAGGGATTGTGAGGACATAGTGAGGGGTTAGTGAGTACCATCTCGCCAATGACAGAGGATGGCTTTTCACACTTCAACAGCACCACAGGGAGGTTCACTATGGCAGTGATGTCGGCTTCCAACAAGCATGGTCTGACTGAGTCCGTGGGTCACCAATGCGTTTGTTCACAACACAAAGCAAACTTAGTAGTAGTTCTGATGCACTTGGGATAGATACCAGTTGAACAGGCAGACCACAACAACACAGAAGAATGGAAACAGTCAGGATGCAGTCACTGCATTTTGGTTCTTTTTAAATGTCAAGTGTTGCTTTTAGTGTTTACAGCACCGTTTTCCAAACATCGTTTGTCTTCTAGTATACTTCCACTTGCTATTTTAAGCAGAGAAGGCAGGTAAATTCTGTGCAGATGCAGAGGGATTTTGCTGATGTGGTTTGGGGTGCAGGAATGTGAGTGCACATGTGTGTAAATGACTATATGCATTTGAATATTGAAATGTGTGTGTGTGTGTGTGTGTGTGTGTGTGTGTGTGTGTGTCTAAGTGTGCATGTGTGTTTGTGGACATATGTGTATGTATGTGCGTGTGTGTTTGTGTATGTGTTTGTATGTGTGTGTGTGTGTACTGTATGTATGTGTATGTGCGTGTGTGTGTTTGTGTATGTGTGTGTGTGTGTTTGTATATGTGTGTGCGTGCGTGTGTCCGTGCGTGCGTGTGTGTGTGTGTGTGTGTGTATGCGTGTGTATGTATATTTATGTGTGTATAAGAACTGAGGTAACCATTCCGGTTTAATGTCCACTGGCAAAGAGGGCTGAGATGACCAGAGAGTGTGTTCACCAGGAACCATGGAGAAACAGTGAGCCAATAACAAAACTTAGACAACAACATAAACAATCAACATAAACAAAACTATGACTATTGAAACATAAGCAGCTGCTCAGGTCTCCACTGGCAAGGTCCTTTGAGTCGGAGGCCCCTCTAACTCCACCCTGTCCCTACTCGACCTTTCGCTGACCTCCTGGGCGCTTAAAGTGCTGTTGCCATCCTCTCCGCTAGGCCTGGGGCTGGGGCTTGGGCTGGGGGTGGGCCTGGGGTGGAGAGTGGTGGGCCTGGCTGGAGTTCCAGTGGGTTCCAGAGGTAGAGGGTGTCCAGCGCTAGATGGGGGTTGGAGCTGGGTTTGGTTTGGACTAGTCGGAGGGGAGGGGGGAGTAGTGGCCTCCTCCAGGGGAGGAGGGGTGGCTGTCGCCTGCTGGCTTGAAGGCGATGGCGGAGGTGGTGGTGGTGGTGCTCGGGTCTGTCCTTGCACCGTGGCACGTGGTCTCCTCGCTGTGGTCTTTGTGGTCCGTGCTGGGGCTGGTGTGGTGGCCGTGGTGATGGTGCTGCCAACAATGGCCGAAGCTGTTGTGGCATCAGGGGTGGGAACGATGGCGCTGTAGTGGGTGGGAGCGGTGATGCTGTAGCGCGGGTCCGGGACTGCGGTGTCCATGTTAGGTGCTGGGGTGGTGGCAGTGGGGTCGGTGGCACCGCCCATAGCCTTCTTGCTGCAGGACTCACAGCACAGCTTGTTGTAGCCGGGGATGGAGCAGTATCGGGCCAGCACCTCCATCTGACAGAAGATTGACTTGTCGCCAAGGCACGGTTCATCTGCGCGCGTGCACACACACACACACACACACACACACACACACAAAATGAGTATGGGCTGGGCTGTGCAATTATGCAAAATGTAACATGTATCCTATACACATCTGGGATTTTTGTTTTTAATATGTCTTAAATTCTCAAATTCTTCAAAACGTTGCTTTGCTACCACACTAAAGAATAGAAACCATTGATGGTAATTCTTGAAATCTTACGTTGACTGACAGTAGACTGACAATCCATACTATATGTGGCTGTCTCTCAAACTGTCTCTGTATGCAGTATGTAGCCTGATAAACTACTGCTATGGGGCACACACACACACACACACACACACACACACACACACACACCACCACCACCACCAGCCATACACCGTCCTAGACACTCCCCCTGTCTGCCTAATGACAATTCTTGTGCTCTGGTGTAGTGAAGCATTGACAACATTGACTTTGATGTCACAGAGCAGTAATTTTAAGAATCGACCACGACGACAGCGGTGTGCTAGAATTCTCTTTGTCTAGTTCCTTCTCGGAGCCCTTTTGCTTGATTCTGTCTGTCTAATCTCTCTGTCATCTCTTAAGAGTTCTTCCTCCAGAAAACAGCTGCTCTGACTAAGAAGACTGATCAACATACTGGAAATTTTGTTGATGGGGTTGTTGTCATCTCCACTCGAGACACCTGCAGTCCCATTCTCCACTGTGGCAGTTGTGGGTGACGGAAGTGAAGTTTGACCTGTCAACGAGAACAAAAAATAGTGATTTCTACCAAAATCCAACAAGGCATGGCTGGAAATTAACCATATTTCTGCAGCATGAATGACTTTTTAGCAATCCATCAGGTAAAGCTGTAAAAATATTTAGGTTATTGTATGTGAGAAAAGTCACTTATATAACCAAGCAAGCAGAGGCAGATTTCTTTTTTGACCTTTTATTAATTAAGACAAGACATTTCCTGCGGATGTTCTGGGCCAGTATTCACAACTCATTCAACATTATCGCAAAGAGTATCTCAGGTCATGCTACTGTAACATTCATTTCTAAATGTCTTCTCCTATATCAGAGTCACAAGGGCAACTGAGATCAACTTTTGGTGTGGAAAAATGACAACTATGGTTGAAATCAACTGTCATGCCAGTAACCTTGCTGACTGGTTGGTAAGGCTAAGAGCAGACCTCCCGATATTTAACCCCAATGTAGATAATATGATGGAACGTTCCGGGCCAATCCCAGGTCAAGGTTTAAGGAAAGCTCCGGAGTGAATTCAAGCATAGTCCTGTTGAACAGCCTACTAAATGCGCTAGTTACATAATTATATAATGTTATCTTATAAGTCTTTATAACTTGAATTGCCATAAAGCATTATTATGCTTCAATTTGTTAATTGTCCTTTTATATGTCAATTTGTTAATGCTGCATAATGACGAGTTACAAGTGCTCAGTGCATACCCTAAGTAAAGTAAGATGAGCACATAATTACTCATGAAAATGAATAAGGCACCCTAACAGACATAACTAAGTAAAGTGGTATGTTCCCCTAGTATAAATAGTCCAAAGAAGGTTATAAAGGTTTATATGATGACATTATAATGCCTTATGGGTACACAGTCATGTGAACATATAATCAGTTATGAATTCTAATGTCAGCAGTTATAAGTCATAATGCTCTATTAATACTGGCCTCATAGAAAGTGTTAGTGTAAGGGTAAGTATTTTTATATGTCAGGGTGCCTCCTTTTTGAAAATGCATTATTTTTGGATTTTTAATTTGTCACCCACTGAAGCAATTACCTTTCCTTTCTCTAAGATTCCACTCAGCCTAGAATTACTCTTTTTTAAAATTTTCTGCAATAACCAGACTGAATCACATTGTGCGTCATCTCTCACATAGACTCTTGTTGTGCGTCGCCTATTACATTGAGTCCTGTTGTGTGTCACCTTTTATATGTGGTTCCGTTTGTTCCATAATCTTTCTAAGAAAGAAAGAAAGACTTTCCAGGAATCATATTTGGTCCTCAACCACTTCCAGTGAAATGTCACTCAGTGAACTATATTTGTGGAATCACTGTGAGACCCAAAGTCTGTAATTATCCCAGGTTTCATGGAAATTACAATTCATGGATGATGAATCAAATGCCAGCAATGCCAGCAACATCACAGTGCCAGCAACTACTGTAATTTGCAGATGAGGATGATTACCGGTTAGGTAGCTACTAGCAAACTAGCAAGCAAATAGTTTCTTCTCATTTCTTATCAAGATGACTATTCTCACCTACAAACTAACAAAGCTAAGCTAGTTTGTAGGTTGAGAATAGTCATCTAGATAAGAAATAAGAAGAAACTAGCTTTGCTAGTTTGCAGATGAGGTCAGTCAACTAGGATAAAGGTCTAGTTTGCAGAGGAAGACAGTTACCTGGACAAGGGTCTAGTTTGCAGATGAGGACGGTTTCTGGCTTTTCCCCTTCACACTGACCGCTGCTATTGTCCGTAGCACGGCAAACGACCTGCCTTTGCTGGATGCCTTCACCACAAGTTACCGAACACTGCATGAAACAAACATTCACACACACACACACACACACACACACACACACACACACACACACACACACACACACACGCACACACACGCACACACACACAAAAGCACATACACAAATGAGAAATCATAATAGAGGCACGCACAACAATGTCAAGTCAAGGCATTTATCCCAAGGCAAACACTACTCAAATCCTTGGTTTTAGACATACTTGAATAGGAATGATTACTTCATCATTAGTATGCTTCACAGGAGTGGTGACACACACACGCACACACACATACACATACACAATTAAGACCAGGCAGCTTATGTGTGCTTTAATTATTAATTCAAACATGCAAAGGGGAATGTGGCTCTGCCAATATCCATGACCTACATCTTCCAGAACATTTTAGAAGCACTGTGTGAGAGGGGTTGAAATGGCTCTGTCACTTAATGGAAAGGATCTGCACAGATGTGCATGCATAGAGAGAGACAGACAAGACAGACACACACACACACACACACACACACACACACACACACACACACACACACACACACACACAATTAAAGTAATACAAACAAGCTCAGGTGAAGGTTTAATTAGGTACATCATGCAGGACTGCACACTGTATTTGTTCCTCTTTGAAGTTTCTTTAACTGGATTTATCATGTTAAAAGCAATGTAATTGTGAAGCATCAAAACATGTCATGCACAGAAAAAAGATCTTTCTTCCTGACATTCACAGCAATAAATAATATAATATGAAGACTGGGAAGCACATCTTATGCTGGCCCTGTAATTTACTGTAACTAATTGGATATAGAACCATGCATGCATCTGACGTCAGATGATAGCAACCTAGTAAGTGGCATAGCATCCGTTTCTAAATTTGTGTTATGACTCAGCAGGACTTGCAGTAGAGGTAATATAACGAGCTATGGCATGTTTTTTTTATGTGTGTGTGTGTGTGTGTGTGTGTGTGTGTGTGTGTGTGTGTGTGCGCGTGTGTGTGTGTGTGTGTTAGACCAATCACACGTTGGTTCAACCAATCACACATCTCAAACCCAACACCCCATCAACTAACACACACACATGGCACGGGTAAAAATTGCTCTAACCACTAAGCTGAAAATCCCACATTTACAACTCACTGTACATTAAGACCATGAGCGCTCAATATCCAAGAGTTGCCGTAGCACAGCAACAAAAGCAGCATAGTGAGCTATGACATTAGGCATTTGAACGCTCAATCCTATTCGATCCTTCCATCCAGCCACACCGGGAAATCGATATTCTGGTCATAGCTCATTACATAAAGTTAACCAAAGTTGAACTTTCTTTCATCAAGCAAGTTTCATACATCGCTCGCCACAATAACTGCTTTTGTTGCCCGTCTCCATACAAAGTCAATTGCATCGCTTTCGAACAGTTTAAACGTATGGTTAAGGGAAGGGTTGGGGATTTACCATGTACAGCCACCAGTAAGCCCAAGTTAGTTGGCATCCATTACATAAATGTATGTATAACTGCATGCTTTCAGGTGTGTATGTATGAGTGCATGTTTTCAGGTGTGCCAGGTGTGTATGTATGAGTGCATGTTTTCAAGTGTGTATGTATGAGTGCATGTTTTCAGGTGTGTATATGAGTGCATGTTTTCAGGTGTGACAGGTGTATATGTATCAGTGCATATATTCAGGTGTGCCAGGTGTGTATGTCTGAGTGCATGTTTTCAGGTGTGTATATGAGTGCATGTTTTCAGGTGTGACAGGTGTGTATGTATCAGTGCATGTTTTCAGGTGTGTATGTATGAGTGCATGTTTTCAGGTGTGCCAGGTGTGTATGTATGAGTGCATGTTTTCAGGTGTGT
>JAODXP020000032.1:1113072-1120572 GCA_027497455.2 Sardinella longiceps
GGCATCGATAGACAGACCGTACTCAATCGTGACCGGAACCAGGCAGCTATCTTACAAACTTTCAGCTAAGCCCGCCCTACGACTCTCTAAACACATGCAGTCTTGTGATTTGTGAGCACAAACGGAGTCCGACCAATCAAATTCCCTATGGTTTGCTACTAGAGGTACAGGCTGACCAAATTTATTTCTGCCACCGCTAGGGTACGTCTAGATTTCGAGGCTAGAAAATTCTGACTTTGAAGGAACAACAACAGTTTGTAGTCCAGTTGTCCAACTACTGAAACAACTAATGCAGAAACACAACTTCAAAATCACATCTCTAACTATAACTAGAACACAGCACATTTAGAACACAGTTAGCAACTTAGTTAGACGGCTGAACTTATGTATTGTTTTGAGATCAATGTGTGATAATTATCTGTCAATGAAATTTACTACTGATTCAAAACAAAATTTTAGGGCTACATTCTGAAGCCTTTTCTTACAAGCACTACAATGCCTTCATGGAGAGGTCCGATGGTTTTCAAAGACTCCTTGCCAGTTCCGACAGAGTACTCCCACTCCAGTCCATCCTCAATGAACGTCTTGGACTTCACCTCTTCACCCTTGGGGTTCAGGATGAAGTTGCCCGTCACCTGATTTTTTACAGCTTCGGATAGCAAACAGGGAACATACACATATACACACGAGAGAAAGGGAGAGACAGACAAACAGACAGACAGACAGACAGATAGAGACAGAATGAGAAAAAAAGAGAGAGAGAGAGAGAGAGAAAGAGGCTTAACACTCTTTTATTCAATCCATTTTTGAGTGTTGCTATAAATAATATAGTGCCATCCAATTATGCAACACATAGTAATACAATACAATGGATCAGTTTTGTTCCAACGCACCAAATGAGATTAACATGTTTTAAAAATTGCATTTCCATCATCTCCAACCTCACACGGCTGCTCCAGCACTCCGTAAAACCAACACTATCATTGACCAGCTTGTAGTAAGAAGACTCCATTAGGCAGAGAGAGAGGGAGAGAGAGAGAGAGAGAGAGAGAGAGAGAGAGAGAGAGAGAGAGAGAGAGAGAGAGAGAGAGCTCTTTGAATCATATTTGTAATTGCCACTGTCATTCCCCATGTTTATCTAAGCGTATGTAATTGAACATAGCCAATAATGTTATTGAAACGTTCATGCCCATAAATCTCACTTAAATTAAGAGAGAGAGAGAAAGAGAGAGAGAGAGAGAGAGAGAGAGAGAGAGAGAGAGAGAGAGAGAGAGAGAGAGAGAGAGAGAGAGAGACAGTGCATTCAATACTGTAAAAATAAATCGCCTGCCCTTCAATCCTCCAGAATGGCCTGAACCTAGCAGTGTTTGCCTGAGTGAAACCTGCCAATGAGCCTCCTCCACCACTAGCAGCCGAGGCTAAAGCTAAAGCTAAGCTAAAGCTCCTTGGCTCCGCAAGAAGGCCAGTGGAAAGGTGAGCCGGTTCACAGGAAATCCTCAGGAGAAGCGGCGTGATAGAGAGCCCGTGAGAGAGCCGCACTGCAGTGAAATCTGAGGTCCATTCCTGAGGTCCGGGAATGAATGGCTGCCACTGCTGCCGCAGCAGAGGGCTTCACACAGAGGGGAGATGAGCCGAGGCCGTTCTCAGCAGGGCTGGCACCCAGGGACATTACGGATATGGATACCGCACTGCACTGCACCAAGCACATTAACAGTAAGTCCCTGAAACAGGCTTGCCATGGATGAATAAATCAGGTATGGATAAGTATAGCCACCAAGAAGCGAGGAAATGAACAGCAATTTGACGCAGCGAGGCGTTATGGGGTGACTGGTGTGACCTTGTGAGGTGTAGGGAGAGATATGAAGACTGGCTAATTACTTATATTAGTATCATAGGCTTCTACAGTAAACACGGACCATGAGCACACACACTCTCTCTCTCTCTCTCTCTCTCTCTCTCTCTCTCTCTCTCTCTCTCTCTCTCTCTCAATCTATCCAATTTTATCTATCCATTTAGAAGGATGCTTGACTTTGGAACAGTACTTGGTGACAGATAATGACGTGGAATGCTCGAAAAAGCAGCCTTCCAAGCATGCTTCCTCGACTTTGAGCAACACTCATACAGTGCATTTACATGATGTCAGAGTTCAAATGTCAAACAGCAGAAGCACCGCACACATTAACAGTAAGTTCCTGAAGCAGGCTTGCGACGGCTGAATAAATCAGGTATGGATAAGAATAGCCCCACTATGCAACTAAGAAGCGAGGAAATGAACAGAAATTTGACACAGAGAGGCGTTATGGGGTGACTGGTGTGACCTTGTGAGGTCTAGGGAGAGATATGAAGTCTGGCTAATTACTGTGCATAGGCTTCTACAGTAAACACGGACCATAAGCACACACACACACACACACACACACACACACACACACACACATACACTACCCCTCTCTCTCTCTCTCTCTCTCTCTCTCTCTCTCTCTCTCTCTCTCTCTCTCTCTCTCTCTCTCTCTCTCTCTCAATCTATCCAATCAATCTAATGGGGTTCTGAAAGGGGCAAAACATCTGATCTGGCTGATCTGTGATCAGTTTGACACTTATGGGCTGGTTTGGATCACGGGAGTGGTGTAAATCTCATTATTTTCACATCTGACATATAGAGTACATATATACTGTCAAAATAATGAGACCTACATCACTCCAGTAATCAAAATCACTGGGTCAAGTGTCAAACTGACCACAGATCAGTCTTAGTTTTTGTCTCTTTCAACCCCATGAAATCAATTGGATACGGTATTACCGAGAAAAAAGGCGCAAAATCCTATTCCCCGTGTGGCATGTGGATCTTGCCTGCGGAGCTTCAAGGGTAATTAGAGTCAACTGTGGAGCAATTCTATGGGTTATAGAATATTATGACACCTCAGTTCCGCTTGCCTTCCATACGCTGCCTGCTGTCATCTCCTCCCCCATGCAAACTCACCAATTATGTGTGGAGAAGTTTGGTTCTCCTCGATGAGGATGTGTCGCGCTCCCACGGGGATGTCAAACACTTTCAGCATGCCTGGACCAGAGACAGCAGATGGGGAGAAGGAACAAGGAAAACAAGTGAGTGGATGGTGCATGTGGCCATCATAGACATAATTATCTGCACCGCTGTTATTGCACACACACAGACACACGCGCACACATACAAACCACACACACACCACACACACACACATCACGCACACACAAACACACACATCACACATAGTACAAACCACACACACACATACACACACAGTACACACACATATACAAACACACACACACACACACACACAAACCACCCACACACAGTACTGTCGGATCTCTACCTCTTTCCTCAAGCTCTTACAAAGTAATTATTTACAATGTGTACAAACTCCAAATGACTCTGATGCTCTCAGTGATTATGCATAGCTTGTCTTTTAACCCTACCGCCCAGTATGCAAATGCCTTGACTCCTGAGAGCTGTGGAACAGGCCATTATTGGTTTATTATTATTCCAACCTGATGATGACGCTTCCACTGTGATATGGAGGTATCAAGCCTGACCTTTCCACAGCACCCTCTCTCTCTCTATCTCCCTCGGGTAGGTCTCTCCACTGGCTGAGCGGAATCCCACTGGGAATGAGAATACTAATGGCCAATCTAATTAGTCTGGCCATTTGCTCATGTCAAAAGGCCTCACACGTGCACAACCTTCGGTATTAGATGACAAGAAAATATTTTTAATAGCAGTAAAAAGACATGTTGTGAGTGTGTGTGTGTATGGGGGGGTGGGGGGGTGGGGTGCTGGGGGTATCGACTATCATTAGAAAATATTTTTAATAGCAGTAAAAAGACAAGGTAGGTGTGTGTGTGTGTGTGTGTTTGTGTGTGTGTGTGTGTGTGTGTGTGTGTGTGTGTGTGTGTGTGTGTGTGTGTGTGTGTGTGTGTGTGTGTGTATTGGGGGGGGGGTGCTGGGGGGATTCAACTATCATGTACTAACTGAGAATGACACGGTGCCCATAGGCTTAGCCTGTGGCCATTTCCTCAAACATCACCAGAGTGTTTCTCTCTCCACACCTCACTCCTGTCGCTCTTCACTATCCTTTTTGTCACAAAAGGCCCAAGATGCACATGTACTGTATATGCGTATAATATATACATGCGTATAAAGCAATACAAAGTGAGTATAGCAATATACAGTAAACCTCTAAGTCCCTGCTCCAGTGAGACAGAAATGTCTTGACTAGACTGCCAAGTTATGATACATTAAATGGGCCGGAAGGTTTTGGAGATCATGACAACCAGTCTAAAATTCATCCTTTGCTTGGAAAATGATGCATAGCCTACAGTGTAATTCTGAGGTTCTGCCATAGACTTCAATGTTACAGAATGTGTATCTGCCCTGTATATACGTAACGCTTGCCCATCATGAAGTATCCCATCACTCTGCCTATGTAGCATACAGGCTAAACCACCCTCAGACCACAATTTCACAGAGAGTTATAATCCGAGTCCTTTCACTGAATAAAGCATGAGCAATTACAGAATAATAACCCAACTAATGAACACTTTAAGAGCAAGGGCTGGCCTGGGGGGATATCACAGTGATTAAAAGTCACACACACACACACACACACACACACACACACACACACACACACACACACACACACACACACACACACACACACACGCCAGTGAAGTCTTTGATTCAGGGATTTGGGGATGATTATTATTACATCTCACAATTAAATCTCTTTTTTTTTATCGTTATTTCCGAGCATCTGGGCAATGATGGCATTCCTGTATCCACCCATTTAGTGATTATCTTTTGCCCCTCAAGCAAGCCTAAGAGCCACCCAAAGATTACATCCTGGTCACACTTTATTGGTTGCTAGAAAATCTAGCGAGGGAAACAATCTAACTTATAGTAAATATAATACAAGTTGTATTATATTTACTATAAGTAATATGTATAATATGCGAGGAATCAATCTAACTTATAGTAAATATAATACAAGTTGTATTATATTTACTATAAGTTAGATTGATTCCCTCGCGTATTATACAACACGGAGCAAACAACTATGGTGGAGGAGTAGCTGTGTGCATGTCGGGAAAATTATGAACTTTAACAATAAGATATATTTAATCTATTATATGTAATTAATATCTATTAATAATTGTAATTTTTATCATTAGAAGTGAACATCTAATATATGAGTGGGAATTCTTAACCTTATGGTATCTTATTATCAAGCTTATTCAACTAAAACTTATAGCTAGTTAGTCTGTCTCCTCTGACTTGTGCCCTCTCTGTTGTCTGTATTGGAATGTGCTCTTCTCTGCTACAGACTCCTAACAGGAAACATGAGACTGTCATTGTTATGTGTGTATGAGTATGACCATGGGTGCCCCAACTGGAAATATTCCTTGCCTCTGCAGGATGTACTGGCTAACAAATAGACACTTCGAGGGGCATACCCCAACTCGTGATGCTGAGAGTTGTATATATTGCAATGTGTGTTATGTGTGTATCTAACATGGGGTGCACTATGCAAGCTATAGTATGTTTGAGTTTGAGTTTTTATTAGATCCCCATTAGCTTTTGCTTACAGCAGCAGCTATTCTTCCTGGGGTCCTTCCAATTCATAATTTACAAATACAAATATCAGCCAAACAGAATGTCTATGTTAGTAAATATGACAAAGGCCTACATGACATATATATCTGACATACCTACTACATATATAAAAGATGAAGCAGAAATACCAAAATAAATAAGTAACACCTACAATACATAACTGTTTTCTTCAAAAAATATTACTATGTCAACCACATGATGAACCTAAGGAAGTGCTTGAAAGATAATGGATCATGTGAATGTGGTGTGACCATGTAATGACTCTGTACGAACAGGTATAAGATGTGAATGCTCCTGAGAGACTTTGGGTTTTTGTTACATGACCATACATCTGTTTGTAACACGCCCCCGGCGTCGTTAATAAAGATCTTTTTGGACTTTAACACCTACAGTACTGTATGTTGCCTGTATGCTGAATTTTGACCATATGCTCATCCCACCCGCAGGCCAGGTGCAGGACAAATGAGATAAAGACCAGAACAAGACAAAATGTCCGCAACAATGATTAAACTCCCATATTTATTGAAATAGCAACGTTTTGACCCTGTTTGCAGGGTTTGTATGGTCCCTGTTAGAAGACCTTACATGGTCGAAACGTTGCTATTTCAATAAACATAGGGGTTTAATCAGTGTTATGGAGATTCTCTCTTGTTCGGCAGTATGGCGGAACCAGCCTGACCAGAACAGAAATCTGTCTGTCCCTCAAGCTCTAACTTGATTCTGTGTAGTTTTTCTGGGAGCATTAGAAAAGAGAGCCACCGATACAGCTTGTGTGTTTTGTTAGGGCTCTTGATCAAATTCAATGTGTTTGTGTGGAACAAATGCGCCTGTTGAGAAATTCAACGAACCCAAACATAAAGATGAACATCAACAAATTTGTTCCCAGCAAGGCAACCTTTAAGCAAGACAACCCATAGAGAGGCTTGAAGTGATCTGATTGGCTGTGAAGGCGCTCAGGGGCAGGTGCATCACGCACCCAAGCACACCACTAGCACCTCAGACAAGCGTAATCTGCATGCATGCTGAGGATACACGTTCAACTCACCCGTTTTCTTGGGGGTTTTGGTGAGCGTGAGCTTGACTGTGCGGCAGTGTGAGTTATCCCCGCCACATACGCCACATTTGTCCTCCTGTTTGTACGAGCCCACCTCTTTGTCACAGCCAACATGCTGAGAGAGAGAGAGAGAGAGAGAGAGAGAGAGAGAGAGAGAGAGAGAGAGGGAGAGGGGGTGGAGAGGGGAGATAGAGAGAAAGACAGGAGAGAAAGACAGGGGGGTGAGAGGAAGAGAGAGGCAGGGGTAGAAAGAGAGACAGGGCAGAAAGACAAGGGGAGAGAGGGAGAGAGAGAAAGGGGGAGAGAGAGAAAGGGGCGAGAGAGATGGGTAGAGAGTGAGAGAGATATAAAGAGAAAGAGAGGAAGAGAGGGAATAAGAGAAAGGGGAGAGATAGAGAAAAGGAGAGAGGGAGAGATAAACAGGGAGAGAGAGAGTGGGAAAGGACAAAACAAGATGAACAGACCAAGAAAAAAGAGAAATAGGGAGAGGTAGAGAAAGAGAGATGGATGGATAGAGGGAGAAACAGGGATGGAGAGAAATAGAGAAAGCAGCTTAATTAGAATGATATCTGCCTCAGATTTGTACAAAAGAGAGTGATGATGATGATGATGATGAACAATGGCACAGAGCAATCACAAGATCATTACACCTTTTGCTCTGACTGGATGCTCAGGAAAAAAACAAACAAAAATGCAAATAAATGGATGTGTTCACATCCATCATTCAAAAGTGTTCCGCTAAGTGTTCCGCCAAAAAAAGTTCCGCTATGTCATCATTAGTTCCAGCCAA
>JAODXP020000032.1:1125572-1135572 GCA_027497455.2 Sardinella longiceps
GGAGGGAGGGAGCGATTGAACGTTACGTTAGTCTCCCGTTCCCATCAAAGCCTGAAGGGCTCCCAGTCCCTGACCAGGCACTGCAGCAGTGGCTGCCCACTGTTTCAGGATTGTGTGTTTACAACTCCCTCACTGTGTGCTGTGTGCTGTGTGTGTGTGTGTGTGTGTGTGTGAGTGGGGTGAGTGTGTGTGAGTGGGGTGTGTGTGTGCGCATGCTTGTATGTGTGTGTGTGTGTGTGTGTGTGTGTGTGTGTGTGTGTGTGTGTGTGTGTGTGTGTGTGTGTGTGTGTGTGTATGTGTGTGTGTGTGTGTGTGTGTGTGTGTGTGCTTTTGTGTGTGTGTGTGATCAATAATCATGGATGGGTAAAGCACACACTTCCTTCAAGGATCCTGTTTTCTCTATTCTTTATAGATTTTTCTTTATGCTTTATACAATTTTTTCATACTTCAGTTATATTAAATAGTGCTTTGTTTTTTTGTGGTAGAATTAATACAATCAGCCCACAGATATACAGTAAGGAGTTGGACCACCATGATACAAATCCTTCACTATAGAACAAGAGATCATGGACTACCTAATTATGCCTCTGTAAATCTTCTCTGTATTATCAGAATTCAAGGCACGCATTTAAATCCATTTGGGGACATTGATATGCGTACAGTATATTGAAACACCACTGAAAGAAGTAGTCCCGGTTCAAATTACAGACTTTGTGCACAGATCAGTAAAATCCTTCCTCACACCTTAACACACAGTTAAATGAACACAGACAGAGGAGGCATTTGAGCATCACAAATCCTGGTATTTTCTTAAAGAATTAAATCTTTTTTTTTCCAGTCATGCCCACCTTCATTCCCACCACACATTATTTCCTGCTTTTTGTTTAGTTTTGAAAATGAGGTACCATAAATCAAACTGACTACAATTGCTGACTAAATATGCTGGCTACACAGGAGTACACATTGTAATATATGTTTCTGATGTTTGTACTTTTCCACCCACTAGCAGTTAGTTTGATTTGTTTTTCCTCAAATTGTATCTCAGGATGGCCAATTTAACATATTTGTGCACATTCGAGATCCCATTGCCAGCAAATATATTATTTTTGCATAAACGTAATGTGTACTTAAATGAGGTGAGCAAAAAAATAAATTAACTAAAATAACTAGAAAAGTGTTCAGAGAGATGGTGTTCTGGATCACCGATCACCACCAAAATCGAATCAGTTTTTACTTGTCCCAATACACACGTTGTCCGAAATTTTCATCCAAATCCGTGCGGTACTTTTTGAGTTACCTTGCTGACAGACAGACACACACACACACACACACACACACACACACACACACACACACACACACACACACACACACACAGACTCACACACGCCGAGCAAAACATAACCTCCTTGGCGGAGGTAATAAAAATATATCTTTAATGCGAGTCCCACCTCATAGTTGCAGAAATATACTTCAAATGACATGAGTTAGTAAAGAAGTTTATTCCTTATCATAACTTTCCAAGGGCCTTTGCCTTGGTTTTTAAACTTTTCTCACTGAAGTGTTTTCCTTCAAAGTTTAAAACAGTTCATCACAATCAAGTGCTTTTGTGCTAATGTGAAGCTGCCCGTAGCTATTATGGCACTTATTAAGGGCGCTTGGTGAGATGATTATAGGGCATGTGTAGCAGCACTGAAGTCGACTGATATTTAGCAGGCATTTTTATACAAAACAAAATGGGCCCCCCAAGATGAGGTTGGGCTAATGGTGTACTGGACTGAATGGCATGGCAATGGATCTGGTATTTGTTCCCTAATAGCACACATAGCGACTCTTTCTACGACTGAACTGAACCCCACGGCACGACTACTTTCAATGAACTTGGATTACCCATGACTGGCTCTGCCGTTCCATCATTTCAATATCAGGGTTGATAATCGGTAGGTCTGTTCCCAGCTTACGTTAGCAACTATGTTGTTTATAGTGCAATTTCCCATTGACAACTAACTATGTTGCTAACTGGTTTGCTTTTGGGAAACCTACGTCTGGGGTGTGTTTCCCAAAAGCATAGTTGCTAACCTGTTAGCAACTTAGCTAGTTGTCAATGGAAAATTGCATTGCAACCAACATAGTAGCTAACTTAGTTAGCAAGTATGATTTAGGGAAAGCTATGCCTGGTTCCATGGTGGCATGGCAACACTGCACAACCAGATGGCTCTCACCTTCCCAGGGGCACACTCTGTTCCATCCACGGGGGGTCCCTTCTTGGTCTTGCAGAAGTACTGGTTGTCAGGGTGACTGCACCACAGCTGCTTGCAGGGGTCGTACGTGCGGAACTGAAGAGAGGGGGTGGAAGAAGGGAGATTAGCAAAAATTGGAGAGGAGGGTAAAAGAAGAAAAAGATGGAGAGAGTGAACCCGACTTGGACACGATAGAAAAAAAAAAGAATAAATTGAGAGGGCGAGACCAGAGTGCATTTCTGTGGCCAAGCTAACGGGGCGATTTGGAGACTGGAAGCCTCATTCCTCAATGAAATCTTTCCGCTCACGCACGTTCCTGGCCGACGCCGGCGTGTGCCGAGCACCCACCACCCACACCCCACCCCCCAAACCCCATCACCACCTCCGGCCCCTCTCTCTACGTCTCTATTTCACTCCCTCCAAATTTCTTCCATTTCTCCTTTTCTCACTCTCTCACTGTTTCCTTTTCTTTGCCAGCAGCAGCTCACAGAAGAGGCCAGACTTCCAAAAAACAGAGAGAGAGAGAGAGAGAGAGAGAGAGAGAGAGAGAGAGAGAGAGAGGGAAAAAGAGAAGTGTGATGGTGAGAGAGAATGAGGGAAAGGTAGAAATAAAAAGAATGAAAGAGAGGGACAGAAAGAGAGATAGAGAAAGGGGTGTGTTGAAAGAAAAAGAGAGAAAGCGAGAGAGAAAGAGAGGGAGACATAAAAAGAGTGAGAGAGAAAAAGACAGAAAACTGAAGATCAAGGGAGAAGAGACCAGCACAGAGGGAGAAATTTGAGAGAAAGAGGGAAAAACAGACTACAAGAGAGAAGGGAGGGAAAGAAAGAGAGAGAGAGAGAGAGAGAGAGAGAGAGAGAGAGAGAGAGAGAGAAAGAGAAAGAGATAGAGAGAAAAAGAGAAGAGAGAGAGAGAGAGAGAGAGAGAGAGAGAGAGAGAGAGAGAGAGAGAGTTTGGGGGGGAGGGGGGTGGATCTGGCAGACCTTGGCTCACAAAAAAAGCCCTCGTCTGGTTACACTATGTATGTATGGCTTGATGGCGTCTGGATCACATCCTCTGAGGGTGCAAGCGGATCAGGACTGCCGGCCCCAAATGACATCGGCCCCTTCCAGCTGTAGGCTGCAGCGAGGTGGGACGTGTGTGTGAGTGTGTATGTGTATGTGTGTGCTTGTGTGTGTGTGTGTGTGTGTGTGTGTGTGTGTGTGTGTGTGTGTGTGTGTGTGTGTGTGTGAGTGTGTATGTGTGTGTGTGTGCATGTGTGTGCTTGTGTGTGTGTGTGCGTGAGTGTGTGTGTGTGTGTGTGTGTGTGTGTGTGTGTGTGTGTGTGTGTGTGTGTGTGTGTGTGTGTGTGTGTGTCTATACGCTTGTATGAGTGTGTGTGTTTGGGCTCTCTGAAGAGGTACTTTAGTAGTAAGGGCCAACTGAGAAAATTGAGAGGGACGATGATTCAAGGCTTCCAGCCAATGGTGGGCAAATAGCTTTGCCAGCAGCACAGCAGCAGCTTCCCCGCTGTAAAGCAGCTCTTTAGGGCCAGAGCCCCTACTGCAGGCTAGCCTGGATGATTGCACTTAAAATCTGTTGCAAGCGTGTCAGAATCAGGATGAGGTCTTGACATTTTAGTAGGCCACTGGCATGGCTATGTAGTTGTGTGTGTGTGTGCGTGTGTGTGTGTGTGTGTGTGTGTGTGTGTGTGTGTGTGTGTGTGTGTGTGTGTGTGTGTGTGTGTGTGTGTGTGTGTGTGTGAGAGAGAGAGAGAGAGAGAGAGAGAGAGGGGGAGAGAGAGAAAGACGGAGAGAGAGAGTGAGAGTAAGAGAGAAAGAGAGAGAGGGACAGAGAGAAAGATGGAGAGAGAAAGTGAGAGTGAGAGTGTCGTTACTTTTGGAGGGCGCTGACAACTCCAGAGCGATAACTATGGGGCATTTTATAATGATGGACGGGACAAAAAGGGCCAGCTATGATGTAACAGCTTGCTATTCTTTGTCGGAGTTGAGTTGAGTTTACTCTTACTTGGATAAAGGAAGCTGTGCTGTGAGAATCGCCTTTGACTTCTCCAGCACTTTCAATACCATCCAACCTCTCCTGCTGAGAGACAGACAAACTACTGCTGATGGGAGGGAACTTCCTGTCACCTTGGATGGGGTGAAGCTGGAGATTGTATGTCAATACATACAAGTACCTGGTGGTACATCTAGACCATACCTGGGCAAACTAAGGCCCAGGGGTCACATGCGGCCCGTTGAGCTATTTAAAAAATTTAATATTTAAAAACTATTTTCCAAAATAAAATAATTTCTCATCTAGACAAGGTGGCTTTGATTATAGGAGTTATTTATCAAATTTGTTGTATTCATGAAATACAAATCCCACCCTTTTAAACATGCATGTTAACATGTCCTCTGAAGAAAGTAAAGTACTGGTTTGAGACTTGCCAATTTACCGGCATCAACCGTTGACTGGTAACACCCACGGCCCGTTAGTCAAAATCTAAAACCCAATGTGGCCCTTCGTCAAAATAATTGCCCACCCCTGATCTAGACAATATACTGCACTGGTCTTCCAACACTTTCACAAGAGAGGGCAGAGCCGTCCGCACACTGGCTCTGGCAAAGTGCTCTGCACTCCGAAAAAAGTATTGATTTTGCACTGGCAAATGTCCTGCACTGTACATGATAAAAAACATGACTACTCTTTGGAAGGGAGAAGGCAACAACATTTGATACATTTATTTACCAAAATGTCCATAATCACATGAAGCTCTGGCGAACACACACACACACACACACACACACACACACACACACACACACACACACACATCTCTCTCTCTCTCTCTCTCTCTCTCTCTCTCTCTCTCTCTCTCTCTCTCTCTCTCACACACACACACACACACACACACACGGATGGATGTTGAGACACTTACTGCAGTACACATCTTGTAGCCAACACCAAAATCGAAGCGGCACTGCTCATCCATAGAATAGTTAATCCCTGGAAGCTCAGGCAGCTTGGGCCATTTGTGCTCAAAGGGGTCATCCAGCAAGCAGTCATAGGAGCTACATGTGGATTTGTGTGTGTGTGTGTGTGTGTGTGTGTGTGTGTGTGTGTGTGTGTGTGTGTGTGTGTGTGTGTGTGCGTGCGCAGATGGTTGTGTGTATAATCATGAGAGTGAATTGGGGGTGTGTATGAGCGTGAGTGTGTGTTGGGGGGAGGAGGGAGGGTTAAGAGACAAGAAGATAAAACAAAAATGAAAAGTAGCACATTTAAGAAAACATGGCAACATATGACATAACACCCACTATTTTATAGGATTACGGCAAAGATCATTTGTATTTCATATTGGATCGGGAAATACAATGGAACACCCGTGATTATGTTTTCACACCTCCAAATACAGGCACAGACACACACACACACACACACCACGCACACACACACACACACACACACACACACACACACACACACACACACACACACACACACACACACACACACACACACATACAAAGACAAGCACACACACACATACACCAAGTACATACACCCTTGGCCTCTCTGAAAATGAAATCCTGAGTCTCTCTCAGATGAAAGATGGAGAAATCACACAACCTGTCTGTCACCTCTGGCCACAGGTTGTGATTAAAGTCAATTTAGACAGGGGTCATACAGTCACACAAACACACAAACACACACACACACACACACACACACGTGCGCAAACACAGAGTGCATTTTCTCTGGTGATGGGTGGACACCTGTCTACATGTACAGACACCTGCACAAAGACAACACACACACACACACACACACACATACATACAGTAAGTGCATTCAGGTTCATAAATAGAGTACAAATCCGAAAAAAAAAACACACACTCACTCAAACTCACACACACACACACACACACACACACACACACACACACACACACACACACACACACACACACACACACACACACACACACACACACACACAGATTGAGAGTGAATCACTACTTACTGCAGAACACATCTTGTACCCAACACAAAAAACGTGTGTGTGTGTGTGTGTGTTTGTGTGTGTATTTGTGTGTGTGTGTGACTGTCTTTGTGCAGGTGTCTGTACGTGTAGACAGGTGTCCATCCATCACCAGAGAAAATGTACTTTGTGCATGTGCATGTGTCTGTGGGTATGTGTGTGTGTGTGTGTGTATGTGTGTGTGTGTGTGTGTGTGTGTGTGTGTGTGTGTGTGTGTGTGTGTGTGTGTGTGTGTGTGTGTGTGTGTGTGTGTGTGTGTGTGTGTGTGTGTGTATCACAAGCTCCCTTACTGAATGTATCTGTTGAGCTCCTGCTTGCTGCAGCGGGACCAGTGGTAGCGGTGGAACGCTGCCTGCACCAGCGGCGCCATGATGCTGCCCATACTGGTCTCGTCGGCGCACCGGTTCCCCTGACCGTCGTGTTCCATCCCGAGCCTGCAGAGGCAACAGTTCACACAGGGACAGGAGGGGACAAGTGAGGACAGTTGAGTATTGTTGCTGTTTCACTTTGGTTTGAGGATCCAATTGCATCTCTTGGGAATTACACACAAGAAGGAGCACTATTTGCTTGTTTGTTTGAAATAAATCTATATTTTCTCTTTTTTTACTGTTCCCATTTGGACATTCATATTTCACTATTTCCATTGGGAGAGGACAGGTGCCCACTTCCAGGACCACTTCCATATCCCCCCTCCCCATACCCCTCTTCCCATTCCTCCCCATTACTGTTATCAATTTGTATGAAATAGCCTACTGCTCCACTTCTGTCTCTTTGTTATGTCAAAAGTGTACGTATATGTCTACTGTTTTGTCCTCAGTAAATGTGTTACTGTTTTTGATGTCTGTTTTTGTTTGTAATATCCTGCTTAATTCGCAATAAAAAAAATAGACAAAAAAAGGAGAGGAAAGGTGAGGTGAGGACAGGTGAATAGGGACGGTGGACGGACGCCACCGGGGAACAATAGTCTGAGACGGTACCAGACACCCGGGGACAATAACAAAGGACGGCCGTGTTGACCTGCCTACACGCTCGCTGTGCAAGGGCAGTGTTGAAGGCAATGCCAGTGTTCTGAAGACAAAAAAATAAACAAAACAAACAACAAAATAATATAAACTGTTGCGTCACCTAGAAAATAGATTTCCTGCATTAGCTGCCCCCTCGACCCCCTGACACTCTCTCTCTCTCTCTCTCTCTCTCTCTCTCTCTCACACACACACACACACATGCATACACTCACACAGTAGAGTTCAGTTGACATTATCAACACAAGGCCCCCGTGGACCCATTTCCTATGCCATGTGAGTGGTGCTAGATTGAGTTCATCCCTAGAATAGAGAACGCAAACCAGATAGAAGAAAAGAGTTAACAAAAAGGAGGGCAAAGGAAAAATAGGAGGAGGAGAAGATGGATGTGGGGAGGGTGAGGGTGCAAAAGAAAAGAAAAGAAAAAGAGACGGAACAGTAGCCATTTCTTATGCAATGGGTTCCTGGCAGGAGATTTTGTATTCACTCCAATCCATACGGTCGGAAAATATAAGACAGAGAGAGGGGCCTGAGCAGACCAGACAGACACGAGACCTGCTGGAAAAGCAGCTCTCTCTCTCTCTTTTTCTTTCTCTCTCTCTTTCCCTTTCTATCTCTGTCTCTCTCTTTCCCTCTCACTCTCTCTATCTCTTTCTCTCTCTCACTTTTTCTTTCTCTCTCTCTTTCCCTCTCTATCTCTCTCTCTTTCTCTCTCTTTCCCTCTCATTCTCTCTCTCTCTTTCTCTGTCTCTCTCTTTCCCTCTCACTCTCTCTCTCTCTTTCTCTCTGCCTCTCTCTTTCTCTCTTTCCCTCTCTCTCTCTCTCTCTCTCTCTCTCTCTCTCTCTCTCTCTCTCTCTCTCTCTCCACCTGGCGCAGGCAGGGGCCTGTAGGCGGCGCTGTTGTGCCTCACACAATGCTGGGAATGGGGCCCAAGGGGCTTATGAGGTGGCAGGACAGACCAAAAAAAAGAAAAAAGAAAGAAAAAAGAAAAAAAGGGAGAAAAAAAACAAACTCCAATTCCCAAGGCATTATCTAAGAACAATTCAACAGATACAGACATTTTTTTTTTTTTTATCATGCCGAGTCTGAGTCTGAATCTCAATGGACACAGCAATGTGCATTGTTGCTGTTTGCTGGTTTGAGAATACAATTACATCTCTTGGGCATTACAGACAACAAGGGCGCAGTTGTTTTTTTTGTTTGTTTGTTTTAAATAAATCTATATTTTATCTCTTTTTTTTACTATTCTCATTTGGACATTCATATTCCATTATTTCCAGTGAAGTAAAATGATTTAAGATCAAGGGGTGCAGATAGACAGAAAGACAGACAGACAGACAGACAGAGCCAATTACGAGTAGAACAGCTTGTAAACGCGTGTAAATAATGGATGGCTGAGGTAAACAGACGGATGTGCTCATGAAATCGACTTCTCAACAGCACTGTGCTGTCCGCAGGGAAGGGAAAGCAGACGAGTCTGCACTTCTTTGGTAGTAGGACTGTCTTCTAGAAATGATTATTAAATAACTTATAAACATCACTAAGTAGCTAATTAACTGTTATAGATATCACAGTTAACATTTACGTAACAGTAATTAACAATCAAAATTCATAGCAATTCATAGAATCGCTCAATGTTCAGTTTACAGTTAGTTTACAGTTTGTTATGGCGAAATGATAAAATGGAAAAACTTGATGTAATTAAGTCATCTTGCTGATGTTAATGCGCTAAAAACAGGAACTGGATCTCTGAAACTGACCTAAAGCAATGGTTCCGCATCATTCAAAATGATCCCTTTTTACACAAGCCTGACTGCACTATATAGTGGAGTTAAAGAATTTGGAACAACATAGGTCGAACGCTAGCGCAAATGCGAACAAGCACTTGACATTGAGTCAAAGGAACTTACAACCTTCGAAACCGAAAGTAAGACTAGAAGTTCCATTGACTCAATGTGAGCTGCTTATTCACTTTTGCATTCGCATTCAGTCTATGCTGTTCCTAACTCTCTCATTCCACTCCCTATCTATAGCAGTCATCAGGCTTGTGTAGCAGGGATATGCTTGAAATACGCAGAAGCTGTTAAAACTAACAACAATGCAGCAAAAGCTCTGGCTATTTCTTTCCTTCAGACATTCATATTCCATTATTTCCAGTGAAGTAAAATTATTATGGATCAAGGGGTGCAGATAGATAGACAGACAGACAGTCAGACAGACAGACAGAGACAATTGCGAGTAGAACAGCTTGTAAACCAGTGTAAATAATGGACGGATAAACAGACGAATGAACTCATGAAATCGACTTCTCATTCCAGCATTCAGCATTTTAAGGTCAACATTTAAGCTGTTAAAATGAACAATGCGGCAGAAACTCTTTCATACGGTGTATGTCTTATCAATCAATAGCATTATCTAGCTTACTCGTAATCCCAGCCCTTTCCCAACACAATATAGTCTCTCAATCCTAACCGTCTCCCCTCTTAGATCTACTGAGCTAGCTGGCTTCCTGCAGTAACTGCGTGAAGTGCCCTGTTTCCAACTGCAGTGTTTGTATTTGTTTGTACTGCCTGAAGACATGCTTGCAATGCTCTCGGAAATCCAGTTTCCGTTCAAACCTAAAAACCTTGGCCCCCGAAACGTGCTTTGCATAAGAGTCGCTTTTTTTGTCTGCAGCACTTACTAGAATATTTTTCACTTTCTTATTTTATTCTTTCG
>JAODXP020000032.1:1148072-1150572 GCA_027497455.2 Sardinella longiceps
CACTCACTCATTCACTCACTCACTCACTCACTCACTAGCTCACTCACTCACCCACCCTACACTCACTCACTCACTCACTCACTCACTCTCCCCCTCCATCCAGACAGGTGTTTCATGCTGACACCACTCACTCACTCACTCATTCACTCACTCACTCACTCATTCATTCACTCACTCACTCACTCACTCATTCATTCACTCACTCATCTCATTCATTCACTCACTCACTCACTCACTCATTCACTCACTCACTCACTCACTCACTCACTCACTCACTCACTCACTCACTCACTCACTAGCTCACTCACTCACCCACCCTACACTCACTCACTCACTCTCACACTCCTTATGCATTTATCCAATGTGAAATATACATTTTCTTACGTCATTACTTTTTAGGCCAGTCTAGAGCAATTTAGTTCCAGTAAGTGTGCCTCGCTCCAGGCTGAAACCCACAGCTTTAAACCCACTCACTAGCATGCTAGCCACTCAGACTCATTTACCAATACACTAACACCACCCCAACTAATGTAATGTGGGTCAAGATGGCCAAAGACGACAGATCCATGTACTTGTACGGTAACTGAAACGTTTTGACATGCCATGCTGCTAGTAGTGTTAGCTGCCGTTTCGCCATCTCGCTCTGCGTTGCACGAAATTCGGTCATTATCATGGCTATCAACAGCAGGGCGACGTGTTGATTCAATCCAGATCATTCCTTTACTGTAACATGCATTTCCTTAGACATAGTGCTCTAATGCCCTGGATCAAGCATGAGGTAACCCAGACTGCTGTTTGATTTACTGTTGGTACATACAGTACAGTACTGCAGCCTTTGTTGCACTGTGATGGTTGTGGTGGTGAGGGTGGGTGGAATGGTGGAATGGGGGTGGTTGGAGTGTGGCATGTGTGTGTGTGTGTGTGTGTGTGTGTGTGTGTGTGTGTGTGTGTGTGTGTGTGTGTGTGGGTGGAATGGTGGAATGGGGGTGATTGGAGTGTGTGTGTGTTTGTGTGTGTGTGTGTGGTGGTGGTGAGGGTGGGTGGGTGGAATGGTGGAATGGGGGTGGTTGGAGTGTGTGTGTGTGTGTGTGTGTGTGTGTGTGTGTGTGTGTGTGTGTGTGTGTGTGTGTGTGTGTTGTACAGTGTTCATACGGTATTCAGGTGGGCTCTTACCTGCCTGTAGCCAACCATGATGATTCGCACGAGGACCACGTTGATGTTGGTACCCAGGGATTCGTCATGGTAGATTTCATCTACCTGAGAAAAGGTAATAAGGGATAAGGGAGGAGAGAAAGAGGGGGAGGGAGAGTGAGAGAGGGAGAGAGAGAGAGAGAGTGAAGAGCCATTATTGATAGAAGTGAAGCATTTTGTTCCCACAGTCATTAATTCTCTGGTGTCTGACAGCATGGCCTCCAAATGGACTCTGCTTTCCTCTCAGCCGTGCTGTACACACATTCTGCACCATTACAGCTGTCAATCATCAACACACACACACACACACACACACACACACACACACACACACACACACACACACACACACACACACTCTCTCTCTCTCTCTATTTCCGCTTTAAGCACAACACAACATCCACTACCTATTATTACGTGCAGGTAATTCCAAAGGGTGGGCCAAAGTGGCAAGCTTATCTGCGCAGTGACATGGAATCACACGGATTAAATGACATGGCCTGCTATGAAATGTCCCCTTTTACACACATTTGTAGTCAAGACAAGACAGGAGGAAGGAGAAAGAGGAGAAAAGTGGAATGAGGGAGAGAGAGAGAGAGAGAGAGAGAGAGAGAGAGAGAGAGAGAGAGAGAGAGAGAGAGAGAGAGAATTATGTTTAATTGTGTTCTGTCTTTGTTTGTACACACTATTTGTACTTTGTACTCCTAGAAATGCTTTGGCAATGCAATGTACAATTTTTTTTTCATGCCAATAAAGTGATTGAACTGAATTGAATTGAATTGACAGATAGAGAGTGAGAGTGAGTGACAGAGATTTATGTTTATATTTACATAGTTATACAAGATATGTATTGTATCTAAAAATGTCATTGCTTTGGCAATAATGTTATTGTAGCATTCATGGCAATAAAGCGAGAAAGAGAAAGAGAGAGAGAGAGAGAGAGAGAGAGAGAGAGAGAGAGAGAGAGAGAGAGAGAGAGAGAGAGAGAGAGAGACAAAAGACACAGAGTTGGATACAGGGGCACATTCTTCAGAGATGGTAGGATGGGGCGTCCAGGTTTGCATTCCTCACCCTTCGCCATGGCTGCCTACGAGGCCCTCAACTCCAAAACAATCAAGCCACGAGAGAAATGACTACTTTCAGCTGAGGTTTCAGTTTACGGAAACACTCTTTTTTTGATGCATTTCTTCTTCTTCTTCTCACTCTGTCATTCTATACCGTTCTCTTTCTCTCTATCTCTCTCTCTTTCTCTCTCTGTATCTCTCTCTACACACTAGCATGCACAGAAAAGCATGTCCAAACCTGTCTT
>JAODXP020000032.1:1153072-1155806 GCA_027497455.2 Sardinella longiceps
CTTTAAGGGGCTCATTGTTCTCCTATTTGGCAAACTTATAGAAGTACTCTGGACAGCATAGTTTGTGTGTGTGTGTGTGTGTGTGTGTGTGTGTGTGTGTGAGAGAGAGAGAGAGAGAGAGAGAGAGAGAGAGAGAGAGAGAGAGAGAGAGAGAGAGAGAGAGAGAGAGAGATGATGCCCTGGAGGCAAAAGAAAACTTTTGATACTGGTCTATAGTAAATCTCCAGTGTGTGTGTGTGTGTGTGTGTGTGTGTGTGTGTGTGTGTGTGTGTGTGTGTGTGTGTGTGTGCATGTGTGTGTCGATGTGGCCCAGGGCTGTCATACTAAATCTGTCTGCACTTGGTGCATCATGGATGCCTGACAGCGACGGTGTCATTCTCATCTGTTGCTGGCAAACCCATGGGAAGGGAGGCATTGGCATTGAGCTTCTGAGAGACCTGATGGCTGACCAAACTCTCAGTACGAAATGAAAGTGCAGAATGTTGGGCTGGTCTATTACACAGGCTGATGTGAAAGGGGTCCTCTAACTGTCATTCACAGCATCCTAATGATGTGAGTGGTTTGATTGGCCCTGATAAGGGAGGAGAGCATTCTTCCAAACCTTGGCTACTCAGGCTAACAGTAGCTATGTGCTTCTATTTCAATGTAAGTGTGTGAGGAGTACTACAGTGTAAAAAGACAGAGAAAATATGAAGAGTTCAGATGCAAAACCCCCTAAACACCATTTTTGTGAAAACTGAGTTAATGATATTGTGTGAATCCTGTATAAATCTAGAATATGTAAATGAAATGTTTTTTGTGAAAAAATAAAATAAAACCTGCTCCCCGCCGTGTCTAAAATATCTGTTTACAATCAAAACACTGTAAACGCCTGATAAAAAATGGCCTTTTTCTCAAAAAAATGGTCAAGTGGAGTTAGGGGGTTTTGCATCTGAACTCTTCATATGTCAATTATCATGTCATGTATCATTATCATGTCAAATTATGTGTAAAATATGTGAGAAAAATATGGATAGTTGTGTAGGAGGATTGTCTGACGCACAGAAAGATGATGACAGGAACCATAGGTGGTTGGAAAACAATATGAATGCAATGGCTTGGCAGTAATTGGGTTACACAACTCTAGGTGTTCAGGTGACCGCAAAGACTAGTGAAAGGGAGGAAGAAGTGGAGGTGGTTGAAAAACTATGAAAAGCATCCCGGTCAGGGGCGTAGTGGGCATTGACCGCAGGGATACGGAGTCCCCCCACTTCTCGAAACAGATCATTTAAGTAGGCTATTTTTCAGATTTTGATATTAAATATTTTAATATTTAAAGGTCCCATATTATGAAAAATCACTTTTTATGGCTTTTGAATGTGTTTCTTGGCTCTATACTGCCTCTACACACACTTTAAATTGGATAAAAGCCTCAATTGTTAAAATAGACAATTGACACTGTTAGTAACTGTTCAGCTGCTGTGTGCTTAAACCACCTGCATAAAATTTTCCTAACTACGTATGTCACAGGGTAAGGTGGGTGGGGTCCCACAACATTGGCAGCAACGCAAGTAGCTGAGGGCAACGAGAATGGATAATTGCAAAAAAAAGAGAGAGAGAAGTGGGCAGGCACTTTGCAGCTGAGAACAATGAAAACGATCAATTGACTAATTATGGGTGGTCTGTCATAGGCTACAGGGGATATACTCAATGTGTTGGCTGCAGGTGTAGTTACCTGGTGCATACCCCCAGAAACAGAGAAACAGCCTGTTCTGAACAATAGAGCTAAAAAAGTTAGCTTGGAAAAAGCATAATATGGTCCCTTTAATATTCTGCATTCCTTAAATAGCATTGCATTGCGTACCCCCCAAATATCCCCAAAAGGCCTCTGATCCTTACAGTAGCACCATTCACTATTGGATGTAAAATAATATAGTCTTAAGGAGTGATTCCAACAGTCTGCTCCACTTCCAAAGGTACCAGGCCCCAGTCCCAACATGAGGTGGTGACCATGAACAAACAAATGCAATTACAGGGTCCGACTACAGGGCCACTACAACTTAATTAATAGTGAACACTCCAGTGACCTCAAATTCCCCTGGACCTGTGCTAAGCATTGAAATTCCTGGCCCAACGTTCAGTGCTGACCTACAGTACATGACTGGGTTTATGTTGGACCTGTAACAGAGTGCCTGTTGAAAAATTGAGGACAAGATTAAAAATAGCCTCAAGCCTTTCCACAGACTGTTTCAAAGGCTATAAAACATCACTGTTCCTACAGTAGCAAAGTTCCTTACAACTTGCATAGGTTATTGCTATGCTACACACTTTTTTTTAGTACACTACACTCAGTGGTTAAAGTGGGATTTGGCAGGAGGGGGAACTCTAATATTTTGTGTCGGCACAAATAAAGAAAAATGTATAGAAAAAGAATTGGATGATATTGTTGATTTATCTGAGGTGCCGGTACTGTGTACCCCCGCATTCCCCCCGACTTTAACCCCTGACTACACTACACTACACTTCACCAGAAGCTTCATTTTGATGAAAGTTGTGTGTACAGTAAAAGCAATTATGTGAGAACAAAGGACACAGGAAACAGGAACACTGGAACCTACATTAGTTCTGATTCTTACCCTGACCTAAAATGACTTGACAATTCTTTGAAAATTCCTCAGATGAAGGAAAAAAACAGACAACGTTGAGAATTGAATGCAGGCATGTCTATGGACAGCCCCTGACTTTGTCCAGGCAG
>JAODXP020000032.1:1155906-1175906 GCA_027497455.2 Sardinella longiceps
ATCCTACTATGGCCACGCCACGGTCGTAACTACTCGGTTTCTGATTGGTTGGTCACGGTCAGCACTACTCGGCTTCTGATTGGTCGTCCTCAAGTCATCCACAGCGGCGCCACAATTTGAAATGAGATAGTGAAGGAGGCATGAGAAGCAGCGACATCGTATTACATATGGCTACTCTTTGATTACATGTAACCTTATTGTTATTTGGTGACTTTTTTGAAACATCTGGCTAAGGAATACGTCCTATTTTGTCCATGAAATTGGTTTCGTTGTTGTTTTTACTTTTTATAATCGATGTTTAATTTACACCACTCTCAGTTTAGGGAGTTGACAGGTTGACAGGTAGCTGTCACCGCTGTGCAACCGCTGTGCAACAAAGTTTCAAAGTTACATTTTTCTCCCCAGAAACAACTAATAAAAAACGTCATTTTATGAATGTTTCTGTGTCTGATTGGGTGTATTAATGATGTCGTCAAGTCTTACTATAACTTTCACTGTCACTTGAACTGAAACTTTTCAGTCTGAGGTAAACTTGTTAGAGGGACACTACGGACAAATCTCTGCTGTCTCTGGGTCTTTGACATCATTTAAAAGGTAAGTTTGAGTATAGAAATGTGCAGTAGTATGCTATAAAAAATACTTAACATGATCTGTAATAGATTGGCTAGACCAGACAGCTTTAAATTTATAATGTAGCTATGTCTGAATGTGTAGTAACCGCTTCTGTCTTATTTAGCCTACAATGTAGTCGTTTTCAGAGAATAGGGTCAATATGAGCTTGGGATTCACAATGTAGGTTAAAACCAACCTTGATAGATATTTCATAAGTTAGTTATTCACCTCGCTCATCAGTTGACTGCGCCCAGCGTTGAAATCTTTATTCTGATCACGGACGACGCTGCGCTCGCCGGTGACAATGAGCGCTTATAAGTGTGCGCTGAGCACATATGAGTGACATGCAAATTTTGGCTGCTCACTTCTAGCTCATCTTTCGACATTCAGTGGAGAAATTAGTTCGAGTGGGGCAGCCTTAAATCACAGAAATATTTCACAGGTCGTAATACATAGTTGAAAAGCGTGTAGCCTAGGCCTAGATTATTAAAAGTTGGATATGGCCAGATATAGAATATATATATATATATATATATATATATATATATATATATATATATATATATATATATATATATATATATATATATATATAAGTGCCTTAGATGATAATGGCAATTGGCATTGCTGGCAAGTGTCTGTATCACAATGTTACCCTGCAAACAGATGTCAGATCAAGTTGGGGTCAGATGTCAGGTCAAGCTGGTTTTGGTCAATGGATCATTCATATCAGTTGGGTTAAATCTGTCCACATCATGATAGACTTTCATGCCAAGGTTGCAAGACACTGTGTTTGGTTACAACAGTAGTCCAAATAGGCCTAGTTGTGGGACGGCTAATCTACAGGCCTTTAGGCTATCCATAAAACAGAGTCAGATTTGCAGTGTCTAGCCTATTCACTAGAAATGCTGTAGGTCTTTTGTGTGTAGGCTATAGAAAACGTATTAGGTCTTTCAATTTAGCTTATGCAATATGGGATCAGTTGACTTGGATAAAAGCTTCTGCTAAATGCATAAATATAACGAAACATTTAAAAACTTGCATGGCTTACCATTAAAAAAAAAATAATAATAAAAAATCTACTTGCCTTGCTGGCCTAAGAGGGTCCCAAGGCAGTGCGGGGGTAGCCTGACATAGCCCGACCATAATACTGCTGTTCATCCGTATTCATGGTCTGGAGGTTCTTGAACCTGACACGATTATAGGGCGGGACGGAGGGCATACAGATGAACATGACCCATGGCCACTGCTTGTGCACAGGACCCAGAATTTGGTGCTACCCCCTGCAGGACTAATACCAGGCCTACCTATCAGATAGCCTATTAGACATTATTCTTTAGGTCCTTGGCCATGTTAAAAGTAAACACAAACATATGAATTTTATTTCTCACTGTTCTTATAATTTATTTGCGGTGAACTACCCTTAACAATACAAAATGATTGCTCATGTATTTGTGACCATTTATATTGTTTTTTTTTTTTGGCAGACTAATTACCTGTGAACTACACTTGTGAGGGTAAATCATTTACATTCTTTATTCTGTATATGCTGTGTATAAAACATGTATTTACTTTGCATTGAACTAGCACCAACACCACACTTATGTGTACAGGCATCAATTTATTCACTAAATCATCTTTTCCTTTCGTTAGTATGGCTGTTAATGTATCATGGTGCCATATTTGCCAGAAACCTGGTAACTTGGAGCCGTTAGAGGAGCTTGAGGTTAGGCATGAATACAGGTTTAAGTACATTTTCTGAAGTTCTTGACTGTAGGTACAGTTAATGAGTGCATTATTTCCTCTTACTGATATTCTGGACTACAGAAGCTCTTGCCATCTGGCTTCGAACACCTCATCTGTGACAGGGAGGAGAAGCGTGTGCACATGAAGGTCAGGGTCTCCACTAGAGATGAGGTGGAGAAATGGTTGGTGGACTTTCAGCAGTCCTCCACATTGACCTGGAGAAAGGCCAGAACCTATCCCGATTCAGGGAGATATAACAGCTATAGAGTAAGTGTATGGAAAGATAGCATACAGGGACATGACAGGCAGTAGATTCCCAAAAACAAGTACAAATGTCATACAGATTGTGTCTTTGTAGCCATAGCCTAAACCTTGCAACAATCTTCCCTTTGACATCAGTATGTTCCCTCACTATCTATATTCAAATTGTGTCCTAACACACGTTGTTTATTCCCTGTGGTATGTAGTCTACTGTTACATTTACATTAACATTTCCACAGGTTGATCTGAGGTGCCAACATAAAACCTATGGCGCGGGAGGCAACTCAAAAAATACCAACTGCCCTGCCACTCTGTTTCTTGTGCTCAAAAGAAGCGTGGAGGACAGGAGATCAAGGTAGAAACTTGTAATAAAGTTACTGTCTCTGCACTCTGCGCCCTATAGTTGGCTGAACTGTTTCCTTCAAAAGTGTTTTGATATTTTTTTAATTCTTGAATGTACCGCCCACTGTAGGTCCACAGATCAGCACATGGCAGAGGGACACCTGCTCTACGTTAATTTGAAAAATGACCACAACCACCGTCTCAACTGTGCTGACGCCCTAAGCAGACGAGATGTATCGACTGCAACCATCGAGAGGCTGACAGCACTGTTTAACAGAGGCCACTCCCCATCATCAGCTCTGGATACATTGAAATATGATCTGCAGGAAGAGGAAGGAGAGGGCTACTTCTTTGCTGCAGCAGACCGCTCCATCGTGCCCGATATCCAGTTCTGTTACAGGTCAGACACATCCACGCCTCATGGTCTCAACCCACCTGTCGGGGGCCAAATAGAGTATCCGTACAGTTTGTAGATTAGATTAGCCTTTATTGTCTCAAATAGAGAAATTCGTCTTTGGCAGTCAAGAGGTAGGGGTTACACACACACATAAGAAATAACACGTGTAACACTTATAGGCTACACACACACTTGACCATATGGACCAATACACACACCCAGTCACAACGAGTTTGATTGTGGTTACAGAGCAACCAAGCAACACCCTAGCATTGCTTTTGATTATGATTTTTCAATATATATCAAATAATTGAAAGTAACTACGTAACTTGTACTTAAAAAAAATGTACTTGTAAGAACATTTTAAATGAAGTCATGTTTACTAGATTATTAGATTAGATTTTTTGTTGGTTACTTTTACTTTTACTAGAGTAGATACTTTTACTTAATTACAATTTTTCTGTACTTTTCCCACCTCTGCATATCCTCAACATACACCTATATTGCACAGTCCCATAGTATTGCACAAACTCCCATAGTGCACAAAGTCCCTTAAAGGATTGCACATACACTCTCCTATATTGCACACAACCCTAGCCTTAATATTGCACACACTCTCCTATATCGCACACAACCCTTAATATTGCACATAACCCTCACACTCATCCACACACATTCACTTCACTTCACATATCACAAAGACCATCCTCCTCTCCACACACACTCACACACATCCACACCCCTTTGTATCTGTTTGTTAAGTCAGTAGTATTGACCATCTTCTCCCGATAAAATGCTGAATGAGAAGGATGAGAGAGAGCCATAAACAAGTGTTATGTTAATCAAATTAACCCCTACCCCTCTTCACTACCTTGGCAGGCTTTACTACAAGCTTTTCAAAAAAGCTTATGGAGCAGCATCAGGGGAGGAGATGTTAGCAGATCTGGAGAAACAGCTGCAGATTTATAATCAGGAGGAAGGAGAGGTCTGTGCCAAGATGACAAGAACCAAGGACAATCAGCTGGTCATTGCCATTTGCACACCATTAATGAAGAGGGTGCACAGGCAGGTACAACAGAGTGGAGAGATGGTGTTCGTTGACTCATCTGGGAACTGTGATCGCCAAAATCACAGGATATTTCTCCTCATGACTCACTCATCTGCTGGTGGATTGCCATTAGGAGTTCTGATCACCACCTCCGAGAACTCCTTCACCATCACAGCTGCACTGAAACTCCTAAATAGTATTCTGCCTGCAGAATCCTTCTTTGGACGTGGAGAGGATGGCCCCCAGGTCATAATGACTGATGACTGCCTGGCCTTACGACAGTCCCTCAGCACCGTCTATCCAGGGGCCACACTCATCCTGTGTGTTTTCCACCTTCTCCAGGCGATGTGGAGATGGCTATGGAATTCACACAATGCCATCCCCAAGGACCACCGCTCGCATTTGATGAATCTTTTTAGACGAGTTGTGTATGCGGGCACCCCATCTTCCCTGGAGGAGGACTACAGGGGGCTGACAGAAGATCTCACAGCCCAAAAACATCAGAAATTCCTCCGACACCTGGCTGAGGTTTTCAACCGAAAGCAGGAATGGGCCATCTGCCTGCAGTCGACACTGCCCACCAGAGGAAACCACACGAACAACTATGTGGAGAGTGCAATGCGCATTCTTAAAGAGAAGGTCTTCTACCGCCTTAAGGCGTACAATGTTACGCAGATGGCAAGTTTCGTCACCACTCGGCTGGAGGAGTACTATGTCCGCCGTTTAATTGATGTCGCCAATAACAGAGGCAGAAGAGTCAAGCATGTCCAACATGATGATGTTGACTCGCAAGCGATTGTTCAGGTGTGTACATCTGATTCCCTTACATTCTATTGGATCAGTTACATTTTCAGGGCATCAGTTCACAACATCAAATCTTTATACCCATATAAAAGTAGGCTACATTTAGATAGAATTAGTAACTATTGTATGTCTGTTTGAGAGACCTGGTAGTTTGATCACTAACACAATTGGTTGGATCACAGAAATTATACAATGTTACTCGGGTGCTCATCTTTTCATAACTTTACATAAAACATAATCAATACAAAATAGCACTTTGGGATTTGGGTGGATTTAGGAAAATGTACACTACTATTATATTTCAGCCTGAAGCATGGATGGGAAACCAATTTCACCATTTATTCCATACATTTTCTGAAAGCAAACACCCTCAGGATATTATATACTGTAGCATGGTATGGTTTGACATTGGGGTATGCCCCACCCTCCTTATTACAATAAATCACTAAATTAAGAAATTTGGCATTTGCAAAAAATGGACCATTTGCTTGTACTCCATTGCGTGATCTTTATCAATGTCTTTTATAACTGCAACTGGGTATTTTCTTAACACAGGAGGATCAAATGAATTACATCGTTCCCAGTTCCTCTGGTCGTGACAAATATCATGTCAATATGGCAATTGGCTACTGTTCCTGTCCACTCGGGGTCTCTGGTGGAACATGCAAGCATCAGAGTGCTGTGGAAAGCAAGTTTGGTGTGCACAACGGGTTCCCCCGCATTTTATCACCTTCCATGAGAAAGCTCTATCATGAGATTGCCACGGGTGAGTAACACCTACATGCATGTGTTACTAGTAATAGGGAGGGAGGTAAACTTCAGTGCTGAAAATGGGTCTTGTGTTTTCTGTCCCGTCTGTCCTTAATTAGTAACTACACCTCCCTAGTTATCTTTGTTTCATTGTACATTGTAAAAGTTTGTAAATGTTTTCAACAGGAAGGGACATTCCTGATGATTGGTTTCAGACCTTGGCACTACCGCTACCTCTGGCAGATGCAGTGGAAATCCCATGTTAGTTTAAACAGCTTAAACTGCACTGAATACATGTTTCATTGATGTAATAGAGAATACATTTGTTTGCAACACATTACAAATATTTACACATTGTATGTCTTGTCTGTGTCTTGTGTCTAGGCGGTGAAGGCACATCTGGAACGGTGATGGAGTGCACTGTGGCCCCTCTTCTGCCAAACCCTGAAGACTGCGAGCTTACAGGTGCATACACTGACACACTAAATGAATGCATAGCGCACGAAACAGGCATGTCTTTCAGGGCAGGCAGGCTTTCTAATCTATCAGGCACGTTTTCAGGGAAGAAGTTCTAGTGCTTATTTTACTTTACATGATCATATATTGCCACCTATTGGTCATAACAAGTAATGTACAGAATTACTGTTGCATTGCAACACAAGGTAAGTGCCTGGCAATTTTCAGTAAATTACTATATGACATGAATGCAGTAAAATATTGTTGACATTTGACTACACGCATTACACTATTGTAAATAACTATCTTCCATGCATAGCCTAGATGGAAGATTTGCTGTTGTGAATTGATGCTCTGAAAATGTACCTTATGGGAAACCTACATAGCCGAAAACGCAACTACCGTACACTGCTGTAAAGATATCCAATTCAGAAAGTAGCTACACTGTAGCCAAGCTACTCAGAGATGTAGTTAAACTTGTAGCTAGTGCCCAACACTGTCAGTGCATGTGAAGTAAAAATTCCTTGTGTTCCAATATCTTAGTATTACTTTTCATTGTTGTTAAATCTATCCAGGCACATCAGATGACAACACCACCTCAGCCGAAAGGGAGGGTCTGGAGAAGCACCTGGATGACGTCTTTGGACACCTCAAAAAAAAGCTTCAGGAGGACACTACATATGAAGCACCAGTGAAGTCCTTCATTGACAGCTTCCTAAAAATAAAAACAGACAGCGCAATGCATGCTGCACTTTTTAATTTTGGGAAAGACAGCCTCAGGCCATCGAAAGTGCGTGTGAGGCCTAAGGGCTTCCTCCAAACCAGCACTGCAATTGGTGTGCAACCCACAGCAGTGGCTCGCAGAAAGGCATCCTTGGGGGGGAGAAGAAGCCTTGGAGCAGGCCGACCCCCGAAGAGCACTAGAAGGGAGCACCCCTACAGCCGGCGAGGACGGGCCAAAGGTGTTCCTCACAGCCTCTCGTGTTGTGTCCAAGAGAACACCTCCTTGGGGAAAACACACTAGCTGGACACTGGTTAAGTGCCGCACCTGTACAATATGACTAATCAGTTCCTCTCTATTTTAACTTAACTTTTCCCAATCAGTTCCATCAGTTATCAATCAGTTCGTTTCAATCAGTTTGTTGTTCATTGTTAAATGAATCAGTTCAGTTTGTTATTGTTCATTTTTACAAATCTATACAGGTGCCTGATCATCCTTACAGTCAGCACAGTTCAGGCTTTTAATCTGTTCAGGTGCAGGTGGTTAAATGAATCAGTTCAGTTGTTATTGTTCATTTTTACAAATCTATACAGGTGCCTGATCATCCTTACAGTCAGCACAGTTCAGGCTTTTAATCTGTTCAGGTGCAGGTGGTTAAATGAATCAGTTCAGTTTGTTATTGTTCATTTTTACAAATCTATACAGGTGCCTGATCATCCTTACAGTGTGCAAAGTAACGTTAGCACAGTTCAGGCATTTAATCTGTCCAAGTGCAGATCATGCTATTTACTACCAGACACATTGTTTTCGTAGGATAAGGATAAGCTTGTAGAAATGCATGACAATACTGCTGACTTTGGCTTTGAAGTGTTTAATAATGATGAGATAATTCTGATTGTGATTAGAAGCATTTTATCTCCATACAGCGAACATAAAAGTTGATACAAGTGCAACCTCATGTAGCCTATTGAGCACTTAAGTTAGGTTAAGCGACACATTTGCTAGCGGTGACAACGTCAAGGTTGACAACGTCAAGGTCATTGGTATCGACGTAAATGATGAACAGATGTAACGACGTGAATAATGTTTTCTTTAAATCATCTTTATTAACATGTTAATAAATGTTTTTACTGTATTTACCGTTGTTTGCGAATCATTTCACCGGCGTATAGAAATCTCACTCTGACTTCCGCGTACTCAGCTGGCACAGTGGAGATGACGTTGAGTTGAGCGTCCAATCAGAAACCGAGTAGTTACGACCGTGGCGTGGCCATAGTAGGATTCGTAAATTCGCGTCCAGGCAGGATGTACAATAAACAATCCCCCCCCCAAAAGGGTCTTTTCTTCAGGCGGGGTCTTATACTCTGTGACTGTGAGTGGGAGTGAGTGAAGGGCCTGGTGTGCAAGGATGAGTTGAAGGAGGAGTTGAACTGGACTTGACTTCATGAGGTGGCCCTGTGGACACAGATACGGGTGTGACAGATGCCTTTTATGTCTATGTGGTTTATAATTCCGTGTACGAGCTGGCACTTGACGCACACCAAGCCCATGATGACAATTACATCATTATTGCCACCCACATGTGCGTAGGCTACCTCCATTACCTGGATGAGTCCCCAAGACTTGTTTATTAGTGTGTTTGTGTATTACAGTCAGTAAATGGAAAGAAATCATTTAGTTAGTTATGGTTGAAGGTAAGTAACTGAACTCTTTTAGTGTGGTAGTGTGGCATCTAGACAGCTAGGGAAAAAAGTAAGTATGATGGTTGTGGTGTACGGTGTACACTGTGTGCAAAATGTGCACGAGTGTGGAGGTATACAAAAGAAAACAAAATAAAAGGAAAACAAATTAAGATAAAACCACCCACACCTCGCTCCCCTAAATACAATCTACTTAAAAAAAATGTCTTCTCCCATTGTTGCATTGTTGAGTATACTCATAGTGTCCTCTGTGCCTTCATAGTTCCTCATTCTCAGTCTTAGCCTAGCTGTGCGTAAAGCCCCCTCCCAGTCCCTATGCCTGTAGTTCACTGACTAGCATGCTCAACTCCAACCCCGATGCTTAGCTGCTGTAAAGTTGCAGGTTAACTCTCCAGACAGGACTGTGCAGTCTGGGTTACCTAGGTTACACACAGGGCCGGACTGGGACGAAAAAATGGCCCGGGCATTTTCGGTCATGGTGGCCCACCATCATTATTCAATAATAACAACGTTGTAGCTAGCTACAATAACACTGTAAGTTGGTCATATTGCATGAATATGAGAGATTTAATTAAACTAGCCCAATATCCTTCATGAAAATTCTGAGTAAGTGACAGCACCGGCCCAAAAATGACCGTCGGCCCACCGGGCATTGCCCTGTATGCCCTATGGCCAGTCCATGCCTGGTTACACAGGTACCATGACCTGATCAAAACTTGCTTGTAAAAGTTTTGGATGTCTTGCAAATGGAACAAACTGTAAAAAAAAGAAAACATTTGACAAACACTGTTTGTAAAACGCTGCTTGCGAGTTTGGCCCTCCAGAACTGCATCTAGTTGCGGTGTGTTACAATGTAAAATGTTCTTATTAAGCAAACGACAAGCAAACAAAATCATTATGTGTCATTCTCTGTGTGTGTATGTGTGTGTGTGTGTGTGTGTGTGTGTGTGTGTGTGTGTGTGTGTGTGTGTGTGTGTGTAAGATCCAAAACGTTCTCATTAAATGAGCAAGCAAACCAAATCATTGCTCATTTTAGCCTTCTTCCTGAATCAACCTTCAAGCTTGAGGATTTTCTCATAAACTCTGATGCCCTGCTGTGGTGACTGCCTCGGCCCGGGCCACTGCCCCCACCACCCCTTTCACCACACACACACACACACACACACACACACACACACACACACACACACACACACACACACACTCTGCAAGTACCACTCAGCCGTGATATGCGTGCTAGCCTTGTGACAGGGCAGTGCGCTTGCTGGGCTGTGCTGGGCTGTGCAGTGCTCTGCAGTGCCGCTTCGTACTCCGAACCCCACACACACACACACACACACACACTCTCTCACACACACATCCACACACACACACACACACAGCTCCCAGTCAAGTCCGTAATTGGCCTAGTGCGGCTAATCAGACCACCAAGGCGGGCGGGGGCCAAATGGTGACTGTTACAGAGTGAAACCAGCCCCCTGTGAAAATCTGACTCCAGGGGATTTCCAGCCCCTAATCTGCTTAAGGTGGCAGGAGCTGGTGGAACCCATAACGAATGAGCTGAAGTTTTTCTTTCTCTCTCTCTCTCTCTCTCTCTCTCTCTCTCTCTCTCTCTCTCTCTCTCTCTCTCTCTCTCTCCCTCTCTCTATTCCCTCACCCTATTACATCTCCCCCACCTCTCTCTTTCCCTTCACTTCTGCTGTTTTTCTTTTTTTCCTCTCTCTCTCTCTCTCTTTCTCTCTCTCTCTCTCTCTCTCTCTCTCTCTCTCTCTCTCTCTCTCTCTCTCTCTCTCTCTCTCTCTCTATTCCCTCACCCTTCACTTCTTCTGTTTTCCCCTCCTCTCCTCCCACCCCACCAGGTCTAATCCATCAAACTACAGCAATGGTGTCCTTTGAGATTTTTCCCTCTCATCTGACCTGTGAAATTACACAGAAACAAAAAAATCCAGATGACAGATAGGCTGCCACTTTTTTTTTTTTTTTTTTTTTACATAACTAATAGGGTTTTGGATCTTAAATGACACACTTCACTGACACACTTCAATGGTGTGAAAGCGAAAGAGGAACGCCAACATTTCCCTTGCTTCCTCCTACCCAACTGCCAATTACAGCAAAGCCCTTTGAAATCCTCCATGGTAATCATTTCTCAGTAATCGCGGGAGAAATTGATAGATGATAGATGAGGCGAGAGGTGGGGAGCGTTTGAGGACATACTCCACAAAAGATCCACTTGCAAGGAAGATCATAATGATGGAAAGAAGGGATGGTAAATAAAGGGAGTGCATTTATATACCGTAGCGCTGTTCTACGAGCACTCAAAGCGCATGCACCCAACGGTGGTGGTGGCTGCCATGTAAGGCGCCAACCTACTCATCGGGAGCAATTTGGGGTGAAGTATCTTGCTCAAGGACACCTCGATGGGATAAGGTGGAGCAGGGCTTGAACCTGCAACCCTCTGGTTGCAAAACGGCACCTCTACCACCTATGCCACCAGTGCCACAAGAGACGTAAGGGATAGAACAGCAGAAATCATATCCAGTGACCATGAACACTGACGTTCCGAGCGTATCCGTTCCACAGAACGTTACAGCATCATCTTTAGTAACATGCGGTTTCTTACGGCTGACACCTTATACTGTTCTCTTTACTTATTGTGCTGCTGACTACTTGGAGTCAGTGATTGGTCCATGTTTTGTTGTCTAAATGTCTCAAGCATCTCAACTGTCTCAACTAAATGTTGTAACTGAGTAGCACTTTGCTCAAAACAAATTTCTCCACGGGGATAATAAAAATATATTCTATTCTATTCTCTTATTTGTAGACAGTGTGTGTGTGTATGTGTGTGTGTGTGTGTGTGTGTGAGTGAGAGAGAGAGAGAGAGAGAGAGAGAGAGAGAGAGAGAGAGAGAGAGAGAGAGAGATGATCTGTTGTTTGTTGTGCAGAGAGTGTGAACAGCGCTACAAAAAGAGACTCACAATGTTCATGAGGGTGAGGACATAGTTCTGGACGTGCTCCTTCCCGTGGAAACGCACCACCGAGTCGTCCACGGCCAGCAGGACCTCGATGTTGTAGTCATCTTTCTTGGCGTGACGCCGCTTGCGGTCCGATTCGGTCAGCTTCTGCTCCACAGCATCCAGGGCGTTGGGCAGCTCAGCAATGCCAAAGTCGGCCACTGGACAAAAGAGGGACACAGAGGTTTCAGGGTTAGGTGGCTATCACACAGTAGCATCAACAATGATCAACAGTATCATATGCCCATTTTGTCACCCGGTGGATTGGAATACTGTTTTCTGATTGGTTGATTATCCGTTATTTCCAGATAACAGGACACCTGAGACATTTGTCGGGTAAAAAAACGTTTCACCAGCGTTCCATATCAATGCTCTTTCAAATGCAGCCTTCTGGATTTTCTTTCATATGAAAATAGTAGGCCTACCCCAACCGAACAGGTTAACTTCTTTCAAAATGGAAACGCATGTTTCTTTTATGTTTTACTAAACACTTGCTTACCGTTTATATGTTTTAGTTGCAACCAGGTGATAAGAGCACTAATTGCCTTCAAGGTGTCAAGAAGGCAATAATGGACGAGTCGGAAGCGAATGACAAGCGCGACATGGAACACGGAATGCTTGTCCGCTTCCGCCAAGTTGTTCATTGGAAACAGATAAGATCTGATAGTAACAGCAGCTGCAAATGGCAACTGCCACAGACTAAAGCAAACTAGACAGCCTCTGGAGCTGTAAGCGAAATAGTTGTTGTTGTTGTTGTTATTGCTGTTTTCTAACTTGTTTTCAAGGGACACAGAGGTTTCAAGGTTAGGTGACTTACACACAGCAGCAATGGTAAATGGCCTGCATTCATATAGCACCTTTCTACTCTATCATGAGCACTCAAAGCTCTTTACAACGTATGCCTCACATTCACCCACTCACACAACGGTGGCAGAGGCTGCCATGCAAGGCCAACCCGCTCACCAGGAGGAGCAACTCGGGGTTAAGTATTTTGCTCAAGGACACTTCGATGGGGTCAGGTGGAGTGGGACTTGAACCTACAACCCTGCGGTTGCCAAACGGCATCTCTGTCACTTGTGCCACCACCGTACCATAAGCAGAATTATATGGCTATTTTGTTGCTGTTCATTGGAAATAGACATCTGGTATTACACACAGACTCAGGCAAATTAGACAGCCTTTTGGATCTGTAAGCTAAATAGTTGTTGTTGTTGTTGCTGTTTTCTAACTTATTTTCAAAGGATTGCTTGTTTGTTTTTTTTAGCCACAATTTCAGTTAAAGCTCAAGAAAAAAGGGCAAATTAAGGGTGTCAATTAGTCATCCCTTAGATGCTACGTATCATTATCACGTCAAATAAGCATTTGTGAGATGACAGGCATCTTGTTATGTTATCTTTTCATGTCTAATCCATGTTATTATGTCTTTTCAAATTCATCTCTCCATACCCTCCTGACATGTTAAAGAGCCCAAATCAAGCTGTTCCTTTCATGCTAACATCTGACATGAAAGACTGTACTCTTTTTGAAGATTAATGAGATGCTTTAGCATCTAGGTGATCATTTTGTACACCTTCGTCAGTGGCATTTCAGTGGGGTTTTCACCTGCATGTTCCTAGTGGCATGAATATTTTTTTTTTTCTTCCAATCAAATCATTGCTCAAAGTCCCACTGAAAAACTTATATTGGTGAATACAAATCTTCTTAAAAACTGTGCTAGTGGGATGTACAGTAAGAACAAATTTCTTCTTACTGTAAGAATGGTTGATGAACGAGGCCCAATGTGTTCAATAAGCAGTGACTAGGAAAACTATATGATATATTATGATAACTATATGATTTATGAAACACAAGTGAGATCATACTGTGGTCTGAAAGGCAATATGCCAGATAACACAACTGTATAGTCCTCAAGAACTATGTGTCCAGCTTTCTACTTCAAATGACCACTTCATACATACAACACCACCTGTGCAGCAGGTGTTTCAGCCCCCAAAACGCCACTGCACTGCATACAAATATGGGGTATATTGCACAAACAACAAGCCATACAGGCCGTAAATCATGAGAATGAATCTGTCAACAACGATTACATGTAACTGAAACGATGATAAACAGATGCGTGGTATGCGTGTTACTGTGAGATGTGCATTGATAAATATTGATTTCTGGTGACACAAGATACATAATAACTAGCATGAAAACAGAAAGTATATTTATCTCGTATAATGAACCACATCATGAATCAGAACAAAAACAACCAAAATGCCAAAAATAATGACACAGATTAAGGCATAGATCCTAATTACAGTTTCAAGACACATCAAAATATTATCGCTACACCTAGGGCTGTCTGACATTTACCTGTGAAAGCTCTGACAACTGGTATCAGTTTTGAAGACAGGCAGTGTTTACAGACGCCAGTATGGTCTAGGTTACATCAAAAAATGTCAGTAAAATAATAAACAAGAGAAAGATGATGAGGTATGAAGGGGAAATCTCGCCATGGGGCTTGAGTTTATCACATTCCTCTGTGATTGCAAAGAATACCAGACAAAACCATATAGTGAAGAGGATGGCAGTAATCGAGTAATGGGGTTAGAAGCTGCTGACAAGTCCCCGGTTCGTACAGTAGGCCGACATTCCTGCAAATTGACTGCCTCTCCTCCTCCAGTCATGAAACTCGATAAGCTATCATTTCCACGAGTGGATGAGGAAACAGACAACATCACATGAGAGATGATTTAGAAGGACGAATCTCTTGGAACATTTCTGGGGAAGACAGTGTATACGGTGTCTTTATCAAATGACTTTATCAGATGATGTTCAATCTAAAAACTGCCCAAACTTGTGTCTATAAAGACAGGTTTCTTGTTACAGGATGAAACTATGAGGATGATTTTCCTTGGCATGTAAAAATGTATAGTTACAATGAGGGTTTCTCTCATAGCTGTCAAATATATGCATGTTGAATGAAGTCCTTGAGACTTTAAGGCACCCCAGTGACTTTGTTACCCTTGTGAAAGCATTTTTGTGATGAAGTGATCCTCAAAGTGAAGCATTTGTACAATACCGCCGTGACATGTACAGCATGGGGTTGGGTCCTAGATGAGATATCCACTCTCATATTCTCATATTCTGTCTTTAAGAACATGAGATAGATAGATAGATAGATAGATAGATAGATAGATAGATAGATAGATAGATAGATAGATAGATAGATAGATTTACATTTACATTTATGCATTTAGCAGACGCTTTTATCCAAAGCGACTTACAAAAAGAGGGATAACAATCAAGCTGCAACACAGTACAAGTAAATACCTACTGGGAGTGCCATTTGCTAATAGGAGAGCTAGTGCAAGAGTTTAGAAGTGCTTGATCAGTGCATTCCAAGTAATTTAAGGAACTAGGACAAGAGATACTCTTGAAAGAGCTGGGTCTTCTTCTTTCTCTGAGAACTAGAAGCCTTTTCACTGAAATTCTGTTTGTACATCAGGGTAGTCTTAGGCTAGGGCTACACCAGATGCGTTAAGTTAAGTGTTAAGTCAAGTTCCATCAAAAATACATTGAAATGAATGGTGAATAGAATTTAGAATGTTGACTGTTTTGCCGCGTCTGGTGTAGCCGCTTCCATTGTTTATAATGGAACCTAATAGTTTCGGCAGATAAGTCTTTGACTTGACGCATCCAGTGTAGCCTCCCTGTTACACTCCCTGTTTCTGAAGACAGTGACCGTTGACAAAACTCTACAGATTCACATCTATTGTGACTGTTTCTCCACTGGGTTGCACTGTGTGGTCAAAGTATCACTGGAGTGGTTCCGATATGAAACCTTGAATCAACAGGATCTATTACTGTAATATATCTCTCTCTCTCTCTCCCACTCATTTCTTAATCTCTAATCTAATCTCTCTTTCCTTTCACTTTTAAGTTATAGCGCAGTCACTTCTATTGCTGTTGACAGACAATGATAAATTGCAGTGATTTAGTGGAAGTTAATAAAAGAATTCCATCAGTCATAGATATTTATTATTCTTTTTTTTTTTTTTTTTTTTTTGTGGCAAGCATGCTATTTTTATTGTGCCAGATCTTTTGTCTCATTGACACGTTGAAGAAACTGATGGGCAATGAGATCAGTCTCTGGCACACACCAGGGTTGGGTGTGTGTGTGTGTGTGTGTGTGTGGTGGCCATTATTGGCACAGAAATACCCAGACTGCCTTGTGCTTCACCAGGTGGCACATCACTCATTTCTCCCAGCATGCAGTGGGGTGGGCGTCGGTCGGGCCGTCGGCCGGTGGGCCCTGGAAAAGCCGAGTACAGAGTGTGTGGTGTCTTTTTCTCCCAATTACACCGACTTCACAGACTTCCTGTTTAACCTATTTTAGAGCACCACAAAAATAAACTCTCGGGGAGGAAAGCTGACAGTATGTGTGTGTGTGTGTGTGTGTGTGTGTGTGTGTGTGTGTGTGTGTGTGTGTGTGTGTGTGTGTGCCTGTGTGTGTGATGGTGCATATATGTGTGTGTATGTGTTGATGCATGCATGTGTGTGTCTGTATGTGTTGATGTACTGTATGTTTACAGTATATATGTGTGTGTATGTGTATGTACTGTGTGTGTGTGTGTGTGTGTGTGTGTGTGTGTGTGTGTGTGTGTGTGTATACTGTGTGTGTGTGTGTGTGTGTGTGTGTGTGTGTGTGCGTGTGTGTGTGTGCGCAGCAAAAGAGGAGGCCCCAGAGGAGGCCCCAGTGAAAGGAAACACACTTTCTTCAAACGGTAACACTCCAACGCTAGGCTACACCAACAACAGGGGTGTGTGTGTGTGTGTGCATGTGTATGCTGTATATGTGTGTATGTATGTTTGTGTGTGTGTCTTCTTCAGACACTAATGCTCCGAAGCTTGGCTACACCAACACCAGGGGTGTGTGTGTGTGTGTGTGTGTGTGTGTGTTCTTCAGACACTAACGCTCCGACGCTAGGCTACACCAACACCAGGGGTCAGGGGGGCATACATTCCACGTCCCACGGAACCTACTGAACTGATTCCTTCCCACCATGGTGCAAACCACTCTCCACCAAAAGGCCTGTGAAATGCATTGAAGCTGAACCAACGGATGTGGGACTGTCAGGGGAAGCCATGTATTGCCATTAGATTACATGCAGGCCATCAGAGATTTAAAGGGGACATTAAAGGAGACTTATCTCCCTTCTGAACGCCATTCTCTTCTCTGATTGGCTGCTAGGTGACCATTATTTCCAGATAACTGGCTACTTTGGAAGTACAGTGGAATCCGCTTATAGTGGTCACGTTGGGCCGGGCCAATTTGAACACTATAAGCGGTTGATTACTAAAACCGAATTTACCTTTATTTCATTTATTTTTATGCAGAATTCAATGAGAACAATGAAATGAAACAGATACAGTAGCTTCCACATTTATGGAATTTTATTACAGTAAGCCTACCGTATCATTCAAATTTAATACATGTAACAGTCCATACTGCGCTGTGCGCAGACATAACTCTGGTACGTAACTTATAGGCTATGTGCCGTATGTCGGCTCTGCAGCCAGTGCTTTTTTTTAACAAGACTGTTTCATCAGCGTTCCAGATGCTCTCCTCACTGTATTCCTCTCTCATTCTGACCCACTGTTGCTCGAGCCACTTGTCGCGTGACACAGTGTCAGCCTCAGCAGCCTCCCGTGCAGCTTCTTAAACACAATGTTCTCCCTCTTTTTAAATCGCTCAAACCAGCCGCTAGAAACTTTGAAACTCTCGTCTCCGAGGCTTGTTGCTAATGCTGCAGCCTTCTCCCTGACCAAGGGTCCGCTCAACGGAGCGTTGCGAGACCGGGCATGATCAATCCAATAACACGTAATTTAAAAATTATTTTTGCACATGTTTACATTCATAAAATGGCCAAAAATGAACATTATAAGCGGATTTCTTGATTACTATAAGCGAATTATTTAAACAGCATGTGTATAGAAATGATTCCGTCCCAACCCTTTTGATCTATATAAGCGGCTGATTACTATATCCGTGACCACTATAAGCGGATTCCACTGTAGTTCCAAAAAATAACTCATCTAATAACTGATTACCGTTCCGTATGAATGCCTTTTAGAATGGTAACTATAACAACAATAAGCAGCCTTGTAGATCTACTTTCAACTGAAAGTAGTACCCAAGCCGAACAGGTTAAATTCTTTTAAATTGGAGTAGCATGTTTCTTTTACGTTCTATACGCTTCTTTAAATATACAAGAGATGAATACAAACGGGAGATAAGCGGGATAACGACCTCCGAGGTGACCAATTCTACATAAATAATTGGCTTCGCGGAGTAACCCGTCTCCGCACTGTGCGCGTCGCCGGAGTTCTAGATGAAATGCAAAACCAATTTAGTCTCATGTTTAGCTCTGTTGAATTAGGATAGGTAAGCCACAGAACTGCAATTTACGTAAAACGTGTTTGTGTCCAGGGGGACGGTGTTAATCGAACCTGGGGAAGCGCTTGGCAGAACATGTTGTTTGCTCCCAATAAAACTTACAGTAAAGGCGTGTAAAATGCACCAGTCAATTATATGTAGATATCCCACACAGAAAAAGTAGTCACTATGGCCCCTCTGCATACTTCTATGCTACAGGATGCTTGTTTTACTTGCTACCTCTTGTATCTTGCCTGTGCCTAGACATGGCATGGTCACACAGTACGTGACACTAGGAGAGGACACAGAAAAAAAGGCCCCTGATCCCTGTATTGAGTGGCATAACAAAAGTGAGTGCATTTAATGGCTTTTACTTTTTTGCGGTCACAGAGGACTGTGGTGGACTCAATAACACAAGTCCAGGCTAAAGTGGTATAAGTGGACTGTGTGTGCACGCCTATGTGTGTGTGTGTGTGTGTGTGTGTGTGTGTCTGTGTGTGTGTGTGTGTGTGTGTGTGTGTGTGTGTGTGTGTGTGTGTGTGTGTGTGTGTGTGTGTGTGTGTGTCTTTTTCTGGATGCTACAGGATACTTGAATTTCCAACAAAATAAATAAAGTACATTCTTATCTGATTTTATCTTATCTTAAACTTAGAAATAGACACAAAAATTGTCGAATTAAAAAAAAAAAACAAAGCCAGATTGTGAAGAAATAATTTAACCAAAACTACCCATTTTGATCCCTGTAATTAATAAATGGTTGTAATGATAAAGCTTGTAAAAAGTGCACTTTAGCTTAATTGATTAATCAAACTTGAATGCATTCACTTGGCAGAATACTGCGTACAACCACTTATTATCTCTAAAGAATACTGTCATAATCTGTTCTTTAGAGGTCAGTGGGTAGGCTACAACTCTCCATTCTTTCATCGTCCCATTCAACTAGGCCTACGTCTTCTGTACTGTAGTGAGGCTGAGAGAAAAAGGTCTTCTATCCTTGAAGCATTTATGGAAGAGGCGTCTTTTGGTGAACGCCTGAAAGCACTCTTTGGTGGACGCCTGACTGAAGAGAGGCTAACAGCAAAGCCATGACTGTTCTTCTCCAGCACTACTTCTACAACAATAACATTTTTCAGTCAATTTCATCAATAAAGGGCAAGGTTGAAGAGAAACGGAACTACGGGTGAAGGAAAAGCTGAATGCTACATTCTTCCAGCACCTATTCTATGAGTTATTCAACATTACAGACTATTTCTCGCATGGTGACACAGCGAGTGACTCTTGGAGGGAACAAAGGGGAAAAAAAAGGTAAACACACTGTTAAATGCACTTAAATGTAGCTAACCCCCTGATTCATGTAGTAGTGTAACAAAAGTGAGTGCATTGACTGTAATGGCTTTTTCTTTTTGTGGCCACACCACAGTGGACTGTGGTGAACTCTCCAGACTCCATCAGTGTGTGGATGCCTAGTGTCTGTGGACATGTGTCTATCTTTGCATTTGTGATTTTGTGTATGTGTGTAAGTGTGTTTGCATGTGTGTGTGTGTGTGTGTGTGTGTTTGTGTGCATGTCTGTGTGTGTTTGTGCATGTATGAGTGCAAGTCATTGTCTGTCTGTGTGTGTGTGTTTGTGCATGTGTGTGTGTGTGTCTGTGTGTGTTTGTGCATGTGTGTGTTTGTGCATGTGTGTGTGTGTGTGTGTGCATGTGTGTGTGTGTGTGTGTTTGTG
>JAODXP020000032.1:1178406-1185906 GCA_027497455.2 Sardinella longiceps
ATTTCATTTACTGCAGATTTCATCATATGAGAATCATTATGTGCATATCCAACTCTGTGAATGTCTGGGTGACATGCTATTTTCAGTCCCTGTATGGCCAGTAATCTTCAATACGAGACCGCCAAATGTCCTTGGATGGACTCTTGAAAACACACTCGAAAAAGAAAAATATATTCATTTCATGTTTATATATCTGCTCCTTTGAACTCCTCTAAGAGAAATTCAGACTCAATGCATTTAGTCTCATCTGTGAATTATTGACACACACACACACACACAAACACACACAGTCAATGAATGCATGCACACACACACTGCCCCGGAGCGATGGACAGCCTGCTTCTGTGGCACCAAGGGAACAGTGTCGTGAGGGGTTAGGCAAGGTTGTTCCTCTTTCTGGGGCACTTGTGAATCTTTTTCAAGGGCACACGTGGATGTGGATAGGGGAAAGCGATGTTCAATCACTCCCCCCATCTGACTCTAACTAGACTAACGCAGTCACGTTTGGGTTATACAACTCCAAGGCCCAGAAAGCTAAGGTTAAGAACAACTACACATCAATGGTACCCACATCTCAACACGTGTGTAGACAAACATAGATAGACACACACACACTGCAGCCGTACAATAAAACCGAGGCCACGTGCTGCTCGAGTGTCACCATAACACATTCACAAAGTGTCACAAAACCTGACAGTCAAAGAGTGGGGTATTGAGGGCATTATCATGTAGATGCAATCAAGGCTGTTTTCACACTTCTAATGCAAATCGATGGCTGATGCTAATGCAGCTAGCGCCTGGTTGTCTGGGACGTGGGATGTGCCTAATAGTATGAGTCATAGCAAAGTGTTGCAAAAAAATGTCATGCATGGTAAACAGACATTTTATCTATCCAACAAAAGGGACTGTGACAAAAAAGAGTCCATTAAATGATCTGTGATAAACCTTATTTGAACCTTTTAAGGTCGCAATTTAGAGAGTTACACACAAATGTTTTTTATCAAGGCCTCGTGAGGTTATGTGGATCACTGTGGCCTAATCAAAGATGACTAAACACAGACAGAGGGAAAAAAAGAAAAGAAAGTGAAATAGGTAAAAGATTTTTTTGTTGTTGTTTATATTTTTATTCCAGTCCATTCTGATTTGATTTCACTCTGAACTACTCTCAGTTTTGATTTGTTTGTCTGACAAAGGGGACCAATCAAAAAACAGCGCTATGGAAGCACTACAGAGTTCCTTTATTAATCATTATGAACAGAAATTTAACCATCAACGTAGCTACAAAAAAGGTAAATGAACCTAATTAAGTAATAACTCAAGAGGCCACTCTATAGGCTACCGTGAATATAGACACAAAGCGAGTGAAGTGAAACTGACTGATATTCTTGGTAGCCTTCTAGTACTTGGTGCATAGCCCGTGTAAACAATGTTATCCCAGAAATGTGTGGTCCATCTAGGGCTTCATCTATGCAGGTGAATCAGAGATGGTGCAGTAGCCTGCGTGGAGACTTTTTTCAAAGGACAAAGCTGGCCCAAAGTATCATTAAAGGAATATACCGGAGTGAATTCAAGCATAGCCCTGATGAAAGAGCTTGCTAAATGCGCTGGTTAGCGAGTGGAACAAAATAATTTGGTATAGCACAGTCCGAACGTGAATGCAGAAGCGAACAGGCACTTTACACGGAATCAATGGGACCTGACTGTTGGAAACCGAAAGTAAGATCTGAGGTTACATTGACTCAATGTTAAGTGTTTCACGTTCGCGTTAGGTCTATGCTGCTCGAAATTCTTTCATTTCATGCAAAATATATTGCTGTTAGAAGGCTCGTGCAGCAGGGCTATGCTTAAACTTACTCCGGTATATTCCTTTAAGTGAGAGTTGAAGTAGCAATGTGGCTTGAAACAGATAAATGTACATCTTTCTAAGACAAGATTTTCGTATGGCACGTTAGCTACCCGTGTGTTTTGTTGTTGCATTGAATGAAAGCAGGCTAACTAATGTATGTCTCTCCAACATAGATTTTCGTTTGGCATGTTTGCTACCTGTGTGTTTTGTTGTTGCATTGAATGAAAGCAGGCTAACTAAACTATAAACGAACTTAGCCTATCTGTCGGTTATCCAGATACTCAGGCAAAAGCATGTTTTAAACTGCACATGTACTTCTTACCAAAGCGAGTTTGTGTGTGTTCGCATGCTGTTGCATGCTGCAAACTTAAAGAAATCATCTTGTTGCCACGCTCTATTGGGGAAAATACTACGGAATCAAACACAGCTGGACCAATAACAATCAAAGGCTGGAACAATCAGTTTCAGAAAGAAATAGCACAAAATGTTGTCTGCCGTGTCTTTAACATTCACAACGGCCATTTCTCAACACTTTCCCTCTGGCGTACTGTACCTTCGTTGTGGAGGTCCTCCTTGCGTTGGCTGGGTTCTCGCTTGATGGCTGAGCGTCGGTAGACTACATGGACTCGCCCTTTAATCTCGACCTCCTGTTGACCCTTCTCCAAGGGTTCGATGAAGAACTCCTCATTGTCCGTGCGAATTAAACCAGCCTGCAGAGAAAGAAGAAAAGAAAAGAAAAGAAAAGGAAGAACGAACAGATGAATATAACAAATAGATAATAAATTCCATGTGTAAGTGGTCATTCTTCATCATACTAAAAAAGGCATGCTTTATATAAAGAGACAAAGCAGTTACCAAGGCAACCTGACTCTTTGAAAAGTTTGTATAAAGGGTAGCACTCTTATCCAACACACTTATCCATCACATCCATTAAGGCAGGGCGGCTTATTGTTGTTATAGTTACCTTTCTATAAAGCACTGATATGGAATGGTAGTGAAACTTAATTAGTATATTTATTATGATGTATAAGGAATTATCTGGAGTGGATCAACATGTAGCCCTGCTGTTTTATAGTGCAAAGCGCTATTGATAGCCTTGACATTGTGTGAATTCTCTGAATAATCCAGAGTACTCAGTGAATGCCACAGAAAAGAGACAGGAGGCAAAAGAATTTCCATTCAGGACCTATTCAGTGTGAGGTTTTGATCTTTTGCATCTGCGTTTGATGTTCACACTTATAGCAAATCTGCAAAGTATTATGTGAAGTGTTTGTTTGGACTTCATTGAAAAATTCTCTACTTTCCAATGGCAAGATAAAACAATAATAAAACTAATAATTTAGCTGTTTATGGAATTCCCTTAGCACATTATGTTGAATGTCATTTTTTTTTCTTTTAAAAACAAAACAAACAAAAATCTAAATTACATATGAATTGTCAGTGGTTTAAGATGTTTTTTTTTCTAAAGCTCTTGTGATGTTACACTTAAAGTGTTACAGTTAAAGTGTAGCTCTGGAGCAATTTTAAGCATAGACCTGTGGCACGAGCCTTCTAACAGCACTAGACAGCGTATATATGGAATGAAAGAATTTGGAACAGCATAGACCGAACTCGAACGCAATGGCGAACAAGCACTTTACATTGAGTCACAGGAACCTCAGATCTTCCTTTCGGTTTCCAATAATCTGAGTTTCCATTGACTCTGTGTAAAGTGCTTGTTCACTTCAGCATTCACGCTCGGTCTATGCTGTTCCAAATTCTTTTGTTCCATTCGCTGAAACTAGTGCATTTAGCAGGCTTGTTCAACACGTCTATGTTTGAAATCACTCCGGAGCTACACTTTAAAGTTATACAAACCCTTGACCACAAACCAGACACAGAGTGCACAAGATCGTCTGGTTGGTCAGGTCAGGTGTGGGAACAACAGTCAAGCCCAATGCACGTCTCCACCCATTCTTTACAGACGGCTAAGCTGTCATTTCAGCCTATGTAAAAAAAAGGGGGGGCAAACGTTTTGGCAGGCGAAAACAAGCAGATGGGTTTTTTTTTTTTTTTTTTTTGAGGAGGGCCAGACGAAACTATACTTGGACTTGGAGGTTCAGACTCAGGATCAGCTGGGACACAAATGTAGAAGCGTCTCTAAATATACACAATCCAAACAAAGTGTTAATCTCGCAAGCATTTTTCGAATACTGGAGATAAAATAGACGTGAGAGGCAGAGTCGTGTTGCATTCCGAGGGTCGGAGGTTGAAATTTTGTCAGTGTGTGTGTATATGCATGTGAGTGGCCTGGGGTGGGGGTTAGAGAGGCAGAGAAAAGAGGGGGCTGCGGCGAGGAAACCAGGAAATGCCAAGAAGGAAGCACTTGGCTGAGCTGACTATGACTATGGTGTCCAGGGTGAACTTGGGCAGTCTGGGCAGGCCGTCGGCAGGGGTGCCTGAGCCAAACATCTGGGAGGCACCGCAGAAGCAGAGACAGAGCGTAGCACAGCACAGCACAGCACAGCACAGACTGTGCACCATGAAGAGAACAGGGCAGAGAAAGAGACTCTCTCTCTCTCTCTCTCTCTCCTCTCTTCTCTTTTTCTCCTGTCTCCTTTTCTTTCTTTCTTTCTTTCTTTCTCCCTTTCTCTTCATACGCAATTCTAACCCTCACACTGTAGATTCACACTCAATCTCTGCCTCTCCTTAGATATACAACTCTCTCTATCTCTCTCTTTCTTCTCCCTCTTGTTCTTTCCATGAAAATCTCCTCTCTCTCTCTCTCTCATTCTCTCTTTCTTTCTCTTAATATTCAATTCTAACCTTCTCACTGTAGATTTTCACTCAATCTCTCTCCTCAAATATACAACTCTCTCTCTCTCTCTCCTCAGAAATGCTTACACAACCCCCCCCCCCCTCTCTCTCTCTCTCTCTCTGTCTTTCTCTCTCTCTCTCTGAAGTCATGGCATTCTACTTACTGTAATCACCCTGTTCTCCACCGTCATCATGCACCCATCTTCCCTGACACAGGAAGAATTCACCCTGATGGGCCTCTTATTTGACAGCCTGTAATCAACAGCACTCTTCTTAGCCCAAAAGAAACATCACACCATACTAAGGACACTACACCACACCACACTACAGTACAGCACACAACACTCCACCACACTGGAGTGCAGTACACTACAGTGCAGACGAGCTGCAGGTACAGACTCTCCCTACAGGCCCTCTTGGCACCCATCCACTGCTGCCTGATGGCTTTCTACCACAGTGTACTCTGTGCATTGCTTTATTGGAAGCCTCAGAGGAAGGAATAAACTACATACAAGGAAATAGTAGAGGAGGAGGAGGAGGAAGAGGAGGAGAAAGAGAAGTAAGAGGAGGAGGAGGAGAAAGAGGAGGAGGAGGAGGATAAGGAAGAGTAGGAAGAATCCATGAGAATGTGGAAAACAAAAAAGAAAATAAAACATAAACAAGTGTGAGAATGTGGAGAACAAACAACAAAATAAAACAAAAAAAACAAAAAAAAACATGCATTTTGGAAATAGTGGTGAACAATCTCTGTTTGTCAAGGAAACAAACGGGGCTCGCTCCAGATCAAACAACATTATCTCAACGGCACAGTCCAAACCATTTCTTGGCCGACTGCAGACTCAACAACGTTATCTCAATGTGGGAGCCCAAGCCATTTCCAGGTCCACTGACTGTACATCCAACAACTACATTATCTCAACTAGATATGTGTATGCAGTGGCTGTGTGGATTCTACTTTCGTCTCCTCCGTCCCCCTGACTTAAGCCTCATTCCAGCTCAGCTGAAACGGGAACCCATCTCATTGAAAAAATGTGTTTTCATTTTCTTCTAGTTCACTGAACAAAAGCACTAACTGCTCTCGAAAACACACTTGGAAAATGGTCTGCAAAAACTCAAGAAAAGAAAACTTGCACCCTATGCTGCAGGATTGAACTCAACTGATTACTATGTTTTGTAAAGATTAGGGTGCAGCCACCAAGAGGAGACTGACACTTGAACTTTAATTCACAAGCATGCTGAGGTGACTGATGTCATCAGCACAACAAGACCTGCAATTGGACGCCAAATTGCTAAGTAACCCATTATTTGTAGCGACTATAAGAAACATCCATCATGTTGTTGGTTCTAAACATTTTTTGAGTGTGTGTGTGTGTGTGTGTGTGTGTGTGTGTGTGTGTGTGTGTGTGTGTGTGTGTGTGTGTGATCGTGTATGGTGAGTTTGTTTATACAAGAGACAACAGACTGCAGTAGAGAAAAGCAAGTTCTCTCAGCCTGACACAAAACTCTGACTCACTAAACAAGTAAATCTCACCTCTCTTTTTATAAATATGAATGACAACATTTATACAACACCACAACAACCACAAACAAACATTTTGGATTCTTCTTCTAATAATAACTACACTGCATGAGAGTCTAGAACATTCCTATGATGTGACAGCACTTCACTTGTGAGTGACAGAAAACCGTTTTGGAAAAAAAAAAACCTGAATCCACGGAGAGGCAAAGCTGCAATTATGTCTGCAGAGGTAAATCAAACCCAAACACTGCTTTCAGATGCTTGGTGATAACAGTACTTACAGTGAATATTTATTAAACACACACACACACACACACACACACACACACACACACACACACACACACACACACACACACACACAAATACCTAAAAAAGGGAGTGGCCAAACCACAGACCACGGACCTATTGCAGCCCAAAGATAAAACGTAATATGACAAATTGTTGCTATTCTAATTAATGTGCATTGCACTTAGTAATAGATGTACCAAATGTGGCATAGACCATCAGTGGCATGGCTGCAAGCTTGTTTTCCAATGAACAGCACTATAGGACATGAACACACTCTCTCTCTCTCTCTCTCTCTCTCTCTCTCTCTCTCTCTATCACACACACACACACACACACACACACACACACACATCATACCTCTGAACATACTTCTCGTCGAATCAATAAAAAACCCTGCTAACCCCCCCTCCCTGGGTCACATTGAGAACTACGCCTGTATTCCCCTTCAGCAACTGCTGAGTGACTGTAGGAGCTATTGATTTGAAAGGAAAGGGGGGGGGGGTTCGAGTGTTGAGTGTGGCTTACTCTGAGGGGTCAAAGGTCGGGTTGAGGCTGTGAGATGGGGCCCCTTGATGCCGGTGTGAGGATTACTCTCAGAATCCGCCCCCCCCCCCCTTACCTCCCCCACACCACCCCACCCATTCCGTCTGCACTGCTCACCTCACCTCCCTGGAGTTGAGTGGGCAAACATGACACACACGTCAGGAGATTAGCTCCAGATAGGAGGATTGTACGCGCCAGAGGGGGAACAGTAACACTGCTCATCTGTTGACTGGCATCCAAATGTAATAAGCGGCCCTGTCTGACACAAAGCCTCTTGGGCTCCTCATCTTAAAACATGAGGCCGCTTATGCCATCAAGTATAGAGGAATATGGAGGAAAAGGTGAATAAAGAAAGGCAAAAATGCTTGACAGTGACAGAGTGAGAGAGAGAGAGAGAGGGAGAGAGAGAGAGAGAGAGAGAGAGAGAGAGAGAGAGAGAGAGAGAGGGTGGAGAGAGGGAATAGAGTGAAAACTTAGGTCCCTCATCTTATGACATAAGGAGGCC
>JAODXP020000032.1:1190906-1245906 GCA_027497455.2 Sardinella longiceps
CGTTTGACTCGGATATTACTTCTACTGATGGAGGTATTGAGTACCCTTGAAAAAGCAAAGAAAATTTCAGAAGGCCACTCCAATTTTGGCTGACACCAGGCACTTGTGTTTCTAACATTAGATAGTGGATAGTGGATCACATAGCTGATCACATACAGAAGAAGTTTCAATAACTACAATCCAAGCCACCACCTAAACTGCAATCTCAAGAGATCTGTCTGACATCTCACAACTGTCAAGATAAGGCAGGGAGGTTCTGCTAGGATGTCTGTAGAAACAACTCCAAACATGCTATAGAGGGGCACTATGAAGCACAGATGGAGACAGGATATGATTTCAATGGGGAGGGAGGAGGGAGTGAGAAAGAAAGAAAGAAAGAAAGAAAGAAAGAAAGAATGAGAGATGGAGGAGAGAGGTGAGGGTGTCAGAGTGAGAGAAAATGTTAGGAAGGGGGGGGAGACGGAGTCAGAGCAAGAGAGATGGAGACATACAAACAGACCTAGAGTTCAACAGGGGTTACAGGAGAGTGAATAACCAGGTGGCTTTACTCTCTCTCTCTCTCTCTCTCTCTCTCTCTCTCTCTTTCAAATGATGGGAGGCAGGACTGAACTGTGCTCTTGCTTCTTCTCAAAGGCACGGGAGTTAAAGACTGGATATGTCATCATAGGCTTGTTTTGGTTCAGGGGTTCAAAGGTTAGAGTTCAAGACAAGTCATCCACATCACACACACACAGAGGAACTCCTTGAATGTTTGTCAGCTTCTTCCTCACTAGGTCCAGGTTTTGTGTAGCTACCTTTTGTTGGCAAACCAATATAAACAATAATAATTTTCACATTCTACAGTTAGCCTACACTAAATTTGAAACATAAAGAAGGTGTTTGTATTGTGGCAGCAGCTGAGTATGACTGGAGCGGTCTTTTTCATCCAGGCCTTTAAATCTCTATTCTCCATTCTACAGTTTACACAGAGAGGCACACAATGATATCAGTCATCTTGGAGACAAGGGGCTTTTTTTGTTGTTTGTTTTTCTCTCCCATCCACCACACTTAATGCTGTGTGTGTGTGTGTGTGTGTGTGTGTGTGTGTGTGTGTGTGTGTGTGTGTGTGTGAGAGAGAGAGAGAGAGAGAGAGAGAGAGAGAGAGAGAGAGAGAGAGAGAGAGATCACAATGAAACTGCATCTGTTCCACATGTGAATCTTACATAAGTCATGGAAAAACAGAAGCTGAATGTGTGAGTGCACAGCAGATTTCATACGCTACAGTGGACTGTGGTTAAACGTTATGAACGCTTAATAAGGACATAGTAAGGACCTCAAAAACGTCATTACGTTGTTCCACACACTTAATGAGATGCAGACAACTTACCAGTCCATCACAGTTACTAATAGCCACAGAGGCCTCTGGCATATCTGTAACATCCCCGGTAAAAACACAGTTGTCATAAATACGCTCCTTGGCCTTTTGCTCGAAATCTTCGTGCCATTCCACAGAGGCACCTGGTGCAACTAGTCTTCTGTTGGCTCTGAGGCGCAAGTGCAGCTCCTTACCAAAGACAGTGACGTTGAAAAACAAGTGTTGACTAATCGAAGTGAACGTGGAGGAACTTGGAACGCTGCGGGAGACGCGCCGTCTTCCAGCGGCCGAAACGCCACTTTTACTTCCAGCTGCGACCGATACCACGTGAGAGATATACCGGCCTTGAGAATCCGTGCTGAACGGTACGATGAGTCCGTATTCGCTTAACTTTCCAGAGAGACTGGCTGATGGAAGGAGAAGAATAACAGTCACTAAGTGCAAACAGCTTCGTGTAAAAGTTTCTATATTTGCATTACACTAGATGTATTCATAGTGTTTCATATTGAATTCAGCTCTTTTTCATTAGCGTAAATCATGTGTAAACATTAACATTAGTCATGGAACTCCACGGATCAAAGAACTTCACAGAAAGTTTCAACATCGTCTTAAATCTCTGTGGGATATAACTAAGTTCATATGCAGACTTAGGCTACACAATCATGCATGTGTCCCATTTTCAAATTTCTTACAGAGCAAAAAGAAAGAAAGAAAGAAAACTAAGTAGCGGATTATGAGTTATCCAGCAATGCACAGACATAAAAGCTGCGGACTGCAATAATTCCGTGTCAAGTTGAAAGTGTCTGAGATCATAAAAAAGATAAGCTTACCATTAGAGTGTGCAGCGTGTCTATAATCCAAAAATAATACACAGGTTGTGCAGTAAACCAAAAAATAAATATAATCCATAGCGATGCCTAGAATGAAAATTGAAGAAGTCCCCTCAAACCAGATTGAGAAGTTTTCTCTTTTATGGTAAACTGTGGTGCGTCTTTCTCCTGCTTTCTTTCTTCATCGGAAAGGTTTATTTTTCTGCACATACAAAGTTAGAGCGAAGCATTCTGCTTGTCACTGGAGAACGCCAAACTGACGGCTGTTCAAAGTTGTTCCAATCCTATGGCCTCTGTTGAACTGGGCAATAAGCAGGACAGCCCCATCCATTTAGGAAGGGGGAAAAATCAAGGGTGCTGCTGATGACGACAACTCTCCGGCTAATCATTGCGCTCTGACAAAAGAGAAAGTTCGAAATGGGACTGGGGCAGTTGCACTACAGGCTGTCTGTTCTACAACTTAACTTGATTTCAGAGTGAGTTATTTAATTCCACGGTAGAGTAGGCTATCCTTGAAATTGAAGTTAGGCAACCTCGTTATAGGTTATTTATTGCGGATCTTAAGACACTTTTCCAGCTTTTGCAGAGCTTTGGGCACTATATGCTACAGTTCGCATTCATCACGTTTTCGAAGAAACTGGTCATTCTGAAACTTAGGCCTATCGTTGCCGTCCTTTCAGGAAAGTTATGTGGACAAATTCTTGGTAGCCTACTTGCAATGGTTGCATTTACTTTTTTTTCCTCCTCCTTTTAGGTCTAGAAGAAAGAACAACTTACAACCATTATGGCAACTTCGACTGTTGAACAAAAACATCTGGTAATGTCTTGGTAACTCTGTATGACAGAAAACAATGTTGATGGAATTCAAAATATTTATTCATTCATGTTTTCACGGTATCCTGAGAGTGCGAGTGAAGTTTTTAAAGCAGCACCGCCTGCTGGACGGGGCGTGGAGCACGCGCTCCCGGAAGTGATGGAGTTCCTGTCTCAGGATTCAGAAGGTGAAATTGTAATATAAGCTGTAGGCCACAGATATTAATATAGGCCACATGCATGAGTTATGCAGTAGTTTCATGCACAGTTAAGGCATAATTTAGGCATGCATAGCTGGCAATAAGCTTTAATCAGCCATTGAAATAGCCTAATTAATTGAATAATGCTCGAAGAGTCTTCACACTTCACAGTTTACAAATTATCTCCACAATTTTCTTTGTAATCATAACATTTTTTCCATTGTATTTATTTTGTGTGGAGATGAACAAACATATGACCTGCAAACACACACACACACACACACACTCACACTGCTGTGAGAGAAACACAGCATTTCCATCTTGGATTATGAGTCATGTGAGACACTCAACCCACTCACTCCAGCAACATGGATGGCCGGGGCCTGACATCATCAACTGCACCTGGGAGAGATTGTTCACTGGGGGAGCCCTGGGGTGGCTTATTGACCGCAGTTGCCTCTCCGATCTGGGAGAAGCTAGACTATATAATAAGGCCCTGAGCAGTGAGTCAGACAAGGAACGTCTGCTTTGGGGAAAGGCAACTGTGAAAACATGAAGTTTCCTTGTGATAGCCCCCCCGCCCCTCTCTCTCTCTCTCTCTCTCTCTCTCTCTCTCTCTCTCTCTCTCTCTCTCTGTCTCTCTCTTTCTCATGTACTCTCACATACACACACTGTCTTCGTTTCTCTATCTCCATCACACATATAGCATTCACAGACACACACAGGTCCATCTGCCCCCTTGCCTGACAAAAGTAACTTAAAAAAATAAAAAATCCGCTAACCTTTGACATGGGTATGTCTGCTGCATTGTTTTGAAAAATTTAATTTCACCTTTGATGATGTTTGGTCTTGAGGGCTTTCAACACTCAGTAGGGTTATAGACATGACAGGGAAACAGACCTCCTCATCCACCCACGTCCATCTCGAAACTGATAATAAGAAGAAAAACACGAGATAAATGTCATAGTACATCAGCTCCAATGTATATGTCAAAACGGCAATATCCCAACTGAAATGATGTCTAGACGATTTTTCTTTTTTCCCCCCCTCCCCCTCAAGAATTCTCTCGAGCTTTCCGAGAGTGTCTGCCGTCTGTTTAGTTTTAAAGCCCCCACCCCCACGACTCTCCTGGTGCCTTCATAATAGCCTCCATGCGAGGCATACGGCGAGTGTGAAGCAGTTGCAGGTGTGTGTTTTTATATACATTTCCATATGTTCCTTTTGAAAGAGAGTACAGGAAAACAGAGGAGGAGGGGGAGGAGTTGTTCATTGTGATCCAAGTTCCAAGTATTAATAGCCTAATGGAAACGAATTGAGGCCCTTAACCGCCTTGTAAGAGGGTTCTTATGCTCTCTTTTTTTCCCCATTCCAAGAATTGGTTAGATGGGGGGTTGGGGGGTGGGTGGTTAGTGTTTGGAAAGCCAGAATGTCATTCCCCAATATGCAGAGTATTCAATTAAAGTGCCTTGCCTGCCATCCTCAACCAATTCCAAATCCACCCCCCCCCCCAACCACACACACACACACACACACACACACACACACACATCACCACCACCACCACCACCACACATACCCACACGCTCACTCACCCTCTCCCTCTCTCTTCCCAAGCCTCTGATGAAATGAATAGGCTCAGTCTTAGACTGCGGTCCAGTCATCACACCGCAGCAATTTTATACTACATTGGAGGCCCTGGTACCGTAGTTACTTTGTCTCACAGCTCGTTTTGAAGTCTAGGTTTTGGATGGGATGCCTTAAGGCACTCTTCTGCTCGATTAGCAACAGTTGCTGTCGCTCTGAGCTTCAAGTGTACTGTAAAACCCACACTCCTCCTCCAAAACGCAGATGAGGTCATCTATGTTTTTTTCCCCATCATTTACTTCTTCATCACCCTCTTCCTTTTTTATTTCATTCATGAACATGATTGCAAAGATGGTTTTGATCCTCTGTTTTCATCCCATAATACAAATACTCATCCTCATGAATAAAACTTCTCTCCAGGGGAATGGGTTCAAAGTGTTCTTCTTTTTTTTTGGCCACAATTCACCTTTTTTTGTTGTTTGTTTTACTGAAGACTCCCCCACGATGGTAAACCACATCCGTGCTAGCCTGTGTCGTTCCAGTACCTTTTTTCCCCCACCTTTGGGTTCTTAGGCATGCATACAAATTCCATTGTATGCCTCACTTCCCACAGAACTTTTTTTTTAAGTGATGGCAGCAACAGTCTTTGCCAAAATTCCAGTTATCTGGATCACTACTATCCAGGGATGCGTTTCCCAAAAGCATGGATGCTAACTAAATTAGCTACTACTATAGCAATAACTTGGATGCTAAGTAAGTTAGCTACTATAGCTATTAACTGGTTGGCAACTACAGTATGCTTTTGGGAATCAGATCAGTATCAGCCATTGCCCGGTAAGTCTTTCTGCTAGAAATTTTCCTCCAACTTGGTATGTGTGAGTACGTTGAGCTTGCTCCAACAGTGGCTGGCCAACCCTGTTCAAAATGAAGAAACTTGATGGTGTTTATGGCTGAGAATGCGGACTCCTCGTCAGGGAAGGAATCAAGTAGCTGGGTGGTTGTTGGAAACTGGCGCCAGCCCCTCGAGCACGGATTGTTTTCCTGACAGTGTCTGTAAGCGTGGGTAGCTCACACCAGCGGGCTTCGAAAATATGTTGCTCACCCACCATATTGTAGACGTTTGGAAGATACACAGCAGCTGCATGTCTGAAGTGCAGAAAGAGAGAGAGGGTAGAGATGGAAAAAGAGGGAGAGAGAGACGAGGGGAAGGAGGAGTAAAAGGAAAGAGGGAGACAGAAAAAGAGAGAGAGAGCACCCATTGATTTAGGGGAGTCATTATTGCACCCATCTGTTTTGGGGCCAAATTTGGTAGAACATGGAAAATGTAGGCTACTCAGCAGTCATCGAAAATGATTTAATGATTGTAAATGCAGTAAAGCATTGTCTTTCTTGAATGTACTCAGGCGCCTCTGGTGTAGCTAGGTCATTTGATTATCATAAATTGCTGGTGCATATACAATGTGAACATCCCTGGTGTACACTCCTTGTAACCCTTCCCTTTTCTTTACATCTTAGAACCCTAAATGGCACCCAAATCTTTGTGTATTTGTCTGTTTTGGGCTTTGGGTGGACATGAAACAAGCCAGGAGAGAGGGATGGGGTGGGGTCAGGAAATTACCTCGGTCGGACTTGAACCCGAGTCCTTGGAGTAATAGTATGACGCTTTAGCTGACTGAGCCACAAAGGCCCCTACTGTGGGTTTCTTGTAGTTGACGACTTCTGCCAGTCTGACATAGCCCGCCCATAATACGAATGTTCATCTGTATCCATGGTCTGGGGACGGTCTTCTGGGGTGGGTTTACATCGGTAGAGAGACAACCGGCCAATAAGCGAAGCTGATTAGACGAGCTGTCCAATCGTTTCAAACCAGAACTGAATGCCCCCCCACCCTATAATCGCAACATGTTAAAGAACCTCCAGACCATAAATACGGATGAACAGCAGTATTATGGACAGGCTATGTCAGGCTAGACTTCTGCTACCCATTTATCTAACTATAAATCTATCTGCCCCTATGTAAAAGATGGCCTGGGCTCTGTATCTGTAACAGATGCCAACGAGCTTGGGCTAGCTGGCGGCAGTACATGCAAATCCTCACATCCCCTAGCATCATGAATGCTTCTAACTGAGCTGGGCTTTTCAGCTCAGTGGTTAGAATGTTCGACTCCCATGCTGTGGTTGTGTGGTAGTTGACGGGGTGGCGGGTTCAAGATCCCGGCTATGTGGACATTAGTAAACCTTTCTCCCAACATCTCCATAGTCTCCTAGTCAGCAGACTGAGAGCCTGGGGGGATTGGAAGCCTGTGGACTGGCCTAGAGTGCTTGATTCCCCCTCTGAGATTGCTGTGAGCTCGCAGGATGAAGCTCCAGGTTGGGCAGCACAGAATGACTTTGGTTATGCCTGATCACATCCCCAAGACTAGGGGTTAAAAATCTCCTGAACTTTGGTTTGATTTTGGTTGATTGACCAAATTGGACACACAGGACACAATGTACAGTTATATATTCACACATTTTTGTTTGAGCTTACTTGTACTTGAGACTCTTTTTCCTTTCTGCACTTGGAAACATAGATTATTAATAGCAAGCAGTATCTATTGTGTGTCTATTTTCAGTTCTATAGATGTGACAGCTGTTTTCAATTAATTGTCGCAGTCAGTGAGCTAGGACGCCACAAATGAAATTAATTAGCTGCTTCAAAAGTCTGTCAGGTTGCTATCAACTTGTGAACAGATAATCTGACACACATGTATCTGACATTGTGATATAAAAGTTCTGAACAGATCAAACCCTACTTTCATAAAAAGAATAGTTTTTGAACAAGCACACACACGGCAAAGAAATACTATAGCAATAAATATAAGTGTCTTTATAAGTGATTTTGAGGTCTGTGCCTGTAACTCAGTGAAGCAAAATCAGACTGCCTTTCTTTCTTTCCTTTTTTATTATAGTTTCTCTTTCTTTCTTTGCTTTTCCACTTTATGTTTTATATTTCACTATCTATCTTAGTCATTGTCTTCGTCTCTCTCTCTCTCTCTCTCTCTCTCTCTCTCTCTCTCTCTCTCTCTCTGCGGAGGTGAAGAGAAGTAGTTGGTGTGGTTGGGTTTAGAGGGGTGGGGGTGTTGTCAAAGGGGAGGGGGAGGCTTTCACATGAAGTTCACGACATCCTCTTTTGGCCGTGCACCCCTTACTCAATGAAGCCCTTTGTCTGCATGTAATCTGCGGATCCCTCTGAACTGCTAGCTTGGGTTACCCGGCGGAGGGGTCCTCAATGAGGCTGGAGAGCATTTCAAAGCTGGGAGGCCGCCCCTATCAGCCCTGCGACCTCGTCCATTCTCTTCTCCTTTCGTTTCTTCAGCTTATCTTCAGCGCTGAGTAAAAGCCGCGGCCACGTCGAGCAACTGAATAGCCTTATGATCTCATGATCAACATCAGCTCTGTTGGTTATTTTTTTTCTCTTTTGTGTTGTTTTGTTTTGTTGGCTTGGTGCTTTGGTTAAAGGGTAGAAGCAGTGGCCATGGATGCTCCCAGAGATTACGTAATGTAAATAATCCTCCTTGTCCACCAAACTGGCTTGATTGCTGAGATCAAGGACAATAGGGTCCCTGTTTTTTTTTTGTTTGTTTAACTTTATTTCAAATTATTGCTGAAAATATTTGCATGAACCCTTCAAAAAGAGATGTGACTTGCCTCATGACAACACAAGAGGAGAGAAAAAAAGAGGAGGGGATCAATTAAGGAAGGAAAAGAGAGATTACTTGAGGTGTAATTGTCCACAGTTTTTAAAATGTATTGGAAATTCTAAGTTACACCTTGTTATTGAAAGAAAGAAAAGACAGCACTAAACAGCGCAAAAAAAAGCATTAGCAACTTGTTCAAAGAACTAAGAAACTGATTTTTCTGATGAGCACCGGTGACACAATGATGTGAAGACTGACCACTGATGTAGTTTTGAGAATTCTTTTTCAATTCTGATCTGAGAAATGTACCAAACTAGCGACTGAGACAAACTCATGCACGTTCATGTTGGCTTTGCTTAGTGTGCTTTGGTTATTGGGCTCTGCTTATCGCTTTCACTCGTCTCCATTCACAAGGATCCAAGGGGCCTTCGGTGCGATAAAATCCAAACAACTTCCGCACTTCTGAGATAGCCCTGTCATGCACTTAGTGGGCCTGCGAGCGATCAGGGATATCATCCTTTCAAAGGCGGCCACGGGCAGAGGGGAAGGACACTGTTCCGTACCACTGACGCGGACAGTCTTGCAAAGCACACAGTACGGCCTTCTCCACTTCCACTCAGTCCACACACAGTTCACACACACACACACACACAAACACACACCCCTGTCCTTGTAAATCATCCACAATAAATGGGAAGAATTACTTTTTAAAACTTTTTTTTAAGGCTACTTAATGTTCTTGTTGGTAGCGTAAGATATTGTTGTGGCAAAGTTCTGTACAAAATAGTCTTTTGGTATACCGTCAAAGTACTGTACTTTCAAAAGCTTATTGGAAAAGTATTCTGAAGGAAAACAAAGTGAATAATGCCTAGATTACATTCTTTAGACAAGTATTTTCTGATTGACAGGCAGTTGTCAGAGATGCTTTGTGAAAGGAATTCACTAAGCTTTTAAGAACCCTTCAATACACCATAATTCACCACTGAAATTACAACAATATGAGAAGAAAAAATAATGGAAAGTGTTGGAATGGACATCTACTCACAAAAAAAGTTTATCTAAAATTATTATTACTACATCTATGGGGCACTTCTAAAACTTTGAAAATTATTACAAGATTGAGTCAGCCTTTATGAAACATGTTTATTATGATCTTAAAAATACAAAGCAGTGATACAGCTTGAATGTTTCAAATCACATATGGGCATTAGTTATGTAAAACAAAGATGACGTTGGGAATAGACATCTTCAAAATTCAAATTATTCAAATTATGATCTCTAAATTACAAATGTACATGCAGAACCTATAATCTAAATAAAACACATACACAAAAGGCACATTTTAAAACAGCTCTACAGTTAATTATCAATTAATCATCAAATATTTAGCTGTACTTGGTGTTTATCAAGTATCAAAAACTGACTTTATGCTAAGAGCGGCTAAGCAGTTATGCTACAAAAGATGAGCAAGAAGTATGGAGGATAGGTAACATTGGAACTGAACTGCACATTCTACTGTATATAAGGAAAGGACCTCTGGCGTGCATCACAAAATAAAAGGAAAGAATAAAAGAAAATCAGTCGTTTTTTCAGGGACTTCTGTCTCTTAGTCTGTGCAAGTTCATGGACGGAACACTCCATTTAGTGATTTTAAACACTCTTTCACATTAGGTCATTTTATTTTCTGACATACATCACCTCACATATCTCAAATCTAGACACAAACAAAGTGCCAGTGATCGCTATCCTTGCATGACTTGGTCTGGACTGAGTTTAATCTCTGTTTCAGCAGCTGCTGTGGTCGAACTATGCATAGAAAACATAACCTGATGTCACTATTGATCAGAGAGGGGGGGATCAACAAATGCAAGGGGAGAAACAAGATGGCATTAATTATCGATTGATCATTTATGTCCTAAAAATATGCTAAATTTCATTGGCATAATGGAATGACAAAAGATGACCTTTGTACAGGAAGTAGTTGATAAACTGCATGTTACTTCTGTTGTCACAAACCATTGTGAGCGCAGAGTGGCCACTGGTTATATGGTAGCTCCAGACAAGTTTGGTGTAATTTAAGCATAAGGCTGTTGCACAGCCCTGCTGCCTACACTACTTAGCAAGTGGAATGAAAGAATTTGAAATAACATAGGCTACCGTAGACCAAAAGCGAACGCAAATGTGAGCAAACATTTTACATTGAGTCACTGGAACACACTCGACTACATTCGAAACAGAAAAAAAGATTGTACTGTATGTTCCATTGAAGGTAAAATGCTTGTTCGGTTTTGCGTTTGCGTTCAGTCTATGTTGTTCCGAATTCTTTCATTCCTCTTGCTATGTAATGCAGTCAGTAGGCTTGTGCAACAGGGCTATGCTTGGATTACTCTGAACATGCACTTTAATAACTTATTACAACATTCCATAGCATCCAAGGGACTTAAAGCATAGGTGGAATGACATTAAGCAAATGTTAGATACATAGATAGATTTGTCCATTGAGATGATCCATTTTTAATTTTTCATTAAGATTTACTGAGTTTAAAATGAAGACACTGACTGCGTAAAACACATTTCCTCAAATGACTGCATACTTGAAGCTTACTTTGTCCAAAACAAAGATTTTCTGAGAAATGATGATGAGATAATACTACAAAATAATGGTACTTGTATTTTTGCTCTCTTCAAAGAGTACGTAAATATCCCCATCCCTTTGGCAAAACATTTTTGAGAATCCAACTGCCCCTCCACAGTGTCTGGGTCTTTTTTTTTTTTTTTTTTTTACTACTTGCTATCGGAACTTTAAGATGGGGGGTCTGGTTATGACATCACACACACAAAGCTGGTTTGTTAGAGGCCAGACAACAGAGTCAACAACACTACAGCACAAGTTGAAAACAGCTCCTTATGACTGGGGTAATATACCCTCACGTTTTTTATTAAGAGCAGGCCTGGAAGGGCTCCCGTGGGAAAGGTTTTTCTGACACAGAGGTCTGTGTGTCTGAGGCTCTTTTTTTCTTTCTCTTTGCCCCTTTTCCAATTTGTGTGTGTCGGTTTAATACGAGATTAAGTGGTTGGAGTCCACAGATGAGCTCACAGAGGTCGGGGTTTTCTCATGTACTCCACACTAGGTTGACGATCATTAAAATAATGTCAGCACTGTACTTTAAAGAGATTTTTTCAAAAGCTATTACAGATGTGCTGTGTGTGTGTGTGTGTGTGTGTGTGTGTGTGTGAGGTGAAGAGAGGAAATTGGTTTCTGCCTATGGCCCTTAAATGTGGAAGCATTTAGGATAATTAGTGATCTAATTTTGAGCTTCTTTTGTATAGGTCAACTTCATGGAGACATATATTTTGTACATCATGACATCTCTTCAGATCAACCTCCAGAGAACAAATTCTAAACCAATCACAAAGAGGAAGGGTTATGATGTAATAAAGGGCTGGGGTCTGGGATAGCATCATTCCATTTGCACACATTTGTTTCCGCTAGGGGCGTCTAGTTTTCAGATTTCTTGGCTAGCTAACGGAGACACTGCATGGCAATCACAGAGTAACCACACAATCATTTCTTTAATTCAACTCCTATATACTCCAAAACATTATTCTGTATTCACTCGGTGCATACAGACAGAAAAAAAAAACATTATCCATAATTCATTTATCTATTCAAAGGAAAGACAAATGGACAGCAAAAGCACATTGAAAAAGAAAGAGAAAAAAAGAGAGCTGTTACACATAACCTTCACATAACATAACATAACATAACCTTCACATAATAATACACGATTATTAGAGGAACCCATGGAAACACTGAATAGTCTCCAAAGGTCGGGATCTTCAATCAGCCTCCGGTATCTTGGACTTAGCTCCCAAACAAAAGGTTCAGGGGGAGTAGAACCCCGGAACCAGGACGTCGGGGCCCACAGCAGTGGGATTCAAACACATGCTTGCCGTGTCCACCATGGTACAAAGTGTAGGTGGACATCCTGTTATGCTGTCCAAAATGGGCCATGTCTTAACAGAGAGATTTTTTTTTTCTTTTTTTCATTCATTCTTTTTCTATAAAACATGGAATGGTCATCATCTTCAAAACTTGCTTCCTTGTAACAGCTGCAAATGTAAGATTGTGAATGGCATGTATGTGCACTGGAGAGGCAGGAAGGGGGGGGGGGGGGACTATGATATAAAATGTTAACAGTTAAAACAGAGGCTATATTAATGTAGCAAGTTAAATAGATCTTCACAGGATGGCAGGTTATAGAAACATAAAAACAGTCCTTCATAATTAAAAAAAAAAAAAAGAGAAGCTGTTTTGTTTAAAAACAAAATCTTCATAAACAGTAGTGAAAGAGACTAAAACACAAAAGAACGCTTTCCTAAAAGGTGAGGTTGTTAAGAAAAAAGAAGACAAGAAACACACTGCTTTTACAAAATTAAGAGATTTGATTTTTTTTTTCTTTCTTTCGTTTTTGACAGTTCCCAGGCTTGGCTCATCTCTCAGATGAACTCTCCTCGAAAAGGCAGCGGCTGAGTATTCTGCTGTTGCCAGCGGTGACGCAGACTGGCAAGTGCTGAGTCCCTCGGGTTCTCAAACTCTGAGAAACCCAGACGGTTGAGAAGGTCATAAACGCCTGCCCGGGATGCCACCTGTAACACAGCACACAATATAGTTACATCAGAGTCCTCATGCAAGAAATCAAGACCATAAAAACAACCACACAGTAATTAAGAGACATGTCTGGAATGAAGTCCTTTTTTTATGGCATTTTTGTATTTTTCTTTATTTCTTTCTTTCTGTCTTTTTTTTTTTCGGCCATTTTTGGGTACGTAACCTTGGAACCATCTCAATCTTTTGTTCTGCTGCGGGCAAATACCCACTGGGATCCCAGATGAGCAAAACACCATAAAGCGCATGAACACATAATTTTGTGGTAGGGAGCAGTATGTAATTCTGCCTGTCAACAGTGGAAATGATTCTACCATAATTATGTATCACAGAGAGAACTGTTCATAAACTTATCTACCTACCTAGCCATCTACTGTACCCATTTTCATGTACATAGTACATGATTATGTTTATTTCATACCTCTACTTTGCTCCAGGTGTTTTTTGTTTGTTTGTTTGTTTTGGGGTAGGATTGCAAACAAGCCATTTCAACTACTGAGATTTTGATGAAAGAAGTAGAAAAATCACCGCTCATCTGTTGAGGTCCTGGATTAACAAGTAATTCCATAAAAAATAAAGAAAAATCCGCACACTCAAGTCTTTGCAAATAAGTTTTTTACTGTGCTGCAAGCTTTCGGTCAGATGACCTCCTTTTTTATTGAACTACTGAGATTTTGCAATGCGACCCATTGCATTTTTACAGTACTGATCATAACCAGACCCTCAATCTACGCTTCGCTTCGTACAAGGGTCTGGGGTTCCAGCTATTGAGAAACAATTGCTTGCTGAAGGTGTTTGAATTCAAAAAGATTGGATTAGCCTTTGACTGATAGCAAATAGTATTCTCACACTGCTTTCTTTAAGTTCGCTGATTGGCCAGGATGGGATGCATCCTGAGCAAACAAGGCCAATGAGCAGAATCCCAGATGTAGGCCTACACAGCGCACTGTGTCGTCACATTCTTGGAAGTTTGCAGGCTACTCCCAATATGGAATGCCACAGCGGACTTATGCAGTTGTAATTGTAATGCAGTTGTAATTACATTTTCACGCAACTGTGTGAATCACAAATTGCATGAGTGAAGTGTCCATTTGTAACTGGGGCCCACTGTATGCATACAGGCAAAGTGATCATTTAACGCAACAGCAGATACCCAATAGCGTGGCGAGCCAGAAGCTGTACTGGGGTCTGGCACAACACCATTGGCAGTACAGTGTAGGTGGGTTAAACAGTTATCTGTTAAGTTGCTCTGGTGCTACAACCAATCAGGACGATGGAAAGTAAACCTTATTTGCATAAGGCATTTATCCACTACTGAAAGCGCCCACAAAAGACGTAGAGAAAGTTGCAATGTTTGAGTGCGTAGTTCTAGAGTGTATCCATCTCCGGCATCCTCGCGATTTGATTGGCCCAATACCGTTTGGATTTTCAGCCTGCCAAAACAACGACAATTGACTAGACTGACCCTGTCTGCATTTTTTTTTTTTTTTGGAAATTAGCTGGCACCAGGATGCGTCTAGATTTCTAGGCTAGATACAGAACACGTCATTTATCATTTCTTCCATAAAACTCAAGCCCACTGCCCGTTTTGTCTACACTCGACATGGTGGCCTACAGTAGAATGTGTCCCTCACCACCCCAGCCAAAATGCATTATGGGAGCTCTGAGGTTTGTTATAGGTGGGGGGCTGGACTACGAGGGTGTGTGTGTCTGTGTGTGTCTGTGTGTGTGTGTGTGGGGGGGGGTGTAAGTCCTCTTGGGATCGCCACAGGTCACACACATCATTAATACTGGAAATGAGGCGAGGGTAACATCTGGTTCCATCATGACACCATAAGTGAGAAGGGTTTTGTGTGTGTGTGTGTGTGTGTGTGTGTGTGTGTGTGTGTGTGTGTGTGTGTGTGTGTGTGTGTGTGTGTGTGTGTGTGTGTGTGTGTGTGTGTGTGTTTGTCCTGGGGGGCAGGCCCTCATTGTTGCTGTGACAAGAAAAAAAGCACCATTAAAGCCCCACAGCTTGTGCTGTGTGTGTTTGTGTGTGTGTGTGTGTGTGAGGGAGTGTTTGCCTAGTCTGTAGTTTGTTAGCACTGAGGCTGAGGTGTTAGCCTTGGCTGATGCCGGGCCTGTTGCTGGTTATTCCCCAAGGTTGAGTGTTTAAGAGAGAGTGTGTGAGTGCACAAATGTGTGTGTGTGTGTGTGTGTGTGTGTGTGTGTGTGTGTGTGTGTGTGTGTGTGTGTGAGTGAGTGAGTGATGAGTGTGTAGAGAGAGAGAGAGAGAGAGAGAGAGAGAGAGAGAGAGAGAGAGAGAGAGAGAGAGAGAGAGAGAGAAAAAATAAATGAACATGAACCTAACCACCTACTAAGTTCATTCCTGTAAGTCAAGTACAGTACGTCGAGGTACCAACCCCGTTCCCCCCAATCAGACGTTTAAAAGCACCAGGAAACAAAAACATTGTTCAACCAAAACCTTAATTCACTTCAGCATACCATGTCACAGTCCTCCCTCTGTTAAACCACTTCCGCAGGCTTTTCAATGATTAACTTCTCATCAACTTTGAGGTTTCTGTGGTAAACAAATCAGGTTTACACAGGCAAATGCAACCTTGTGAACTCCGAAGGAGACGTCAATTCACGTCAACGCAACCACAACGTTGTTATGGAGATGTTACATTATGGTGCGCTGATTGAGCTGTGGATGAGAGTGGACCCCAACCCCACAACCCTAACGGTTATTACATCAGGCTGTGGCCAATTCTACTCCCTCTCATCACAAACACCTCAATGAAAATGGCTGCACAACCCCCCCTTCCACCCACCCCTTAACATGCACCCATTAGATTACCTTCATACAATTGTGCAATGCCCTTTTTTGCATCATCGAAATGACCAGAAGCAATCAGGTTCAGGTTCGTATTTTACTTTAAGTGGATGATGTGGTAACGATTCTAAGAAAGCCTCTTCCCTTACCCCCATTCAAACCCCTTGGCCCTCAATCACAGTCTGCATCCCAGTCTGGTAGACAAGGTAAAATACGGACAACAATTCTGGCTCTCTGTACAATGGTTGCCGCCGGTAATCACATTTCCCCTGTGGTTTTCGAGTAGCGCTTAGCCATTGCGCTCGCTAATTATAGCTTCCGTGGCCAAGTTAGAAAGGGGAGAGCGCCGAGAACAGCGTGTACATGTGTGCCAGGTCCCGCTGAGGCAGCGAGGTCGACCTTGGGACCTTGCTCGTAGCCATGGCAATGGCAAAAAAATGTGCTCTAAACCAATACTGTACATTGTTTGCAAACTTCTTTTTCAATGACTTGGCAAAAGTGCAGAGAATTGTCATCTTGAACGGAGTTGGGGAGAAAAAAAATTATGACTTAAAAATTTTAAACATGCTGTTAGTTAAACTTTCCATATGAAATTGCTTGGCTGTTACCTGGTCTTTTTTTCCTATAAAAAGTTTTTTTTTATAAAGTTTTGCCTGTGGAAATATCTTGCTGTCTCTCTGTAACAGAAGAGTGTATTGCCATCGGTGTATAAAAGTGCAATTTTCATCAAAAATATTTTTTCCTTTTCAAATGGATTCTTGCAGACTAACAAACATTATATTGCAGACTTAACTAACTGTAATTAAAGGAGAAATTAGCAAAATGAAGGCTAGCGCTAAATGATAACATATAGGAAAACTCAGTTTACTGTGCTTCCATTAGTTAGCGGTAGCTGCAAATCTCTTGGGAATAGTTCACCTTTTTATGAAATTGGGTTATTTACAGTCTTACCTGGAGTTACATATGTGGGTAAAAGCATTTTGGTCTCTGTGCCTGTGTTTTCCTAGTCTGGCAACCCCAATTTTAGCTTTAGCTTAGCATTGATGCTGGAATGTGATGTTGCCAACAAATTGCTATTTGGCTACTACACATTCCAGTGCTTATGCTAAGCTAACGCTAAGAAAAAGGTAAAATTGGGGTTGCCAGACTAGGAAAATGCATGCACTGAGAACAAAATGCTTTTACCCACATATGTAACTCCAGGCAAGGGGTTGAATAATCCATTTTCATAAAAAAGTTGGAGTATTCCTTTAAACACACATTTCTAATTCATTCATGATAGTCCATTGTTACTCTCAGTGACCCTGTCCAGTCTTGTTTGTGTGTCAGTCCTGAGACTTGGAGGAGATTGATCACCTTTGTTTCAACTGTACACGGAATTTGGAAAAATTGGCAGGCTGGCCCATACACACAATGGCACACAAATGAGCAGAAAAACTCTGGGCAAAGGCAGTCAGCTCACTACAACCCGACAAATACCCTTTAAACACCTTTAAATGGTTCACCGTGTTACGGATTTTAAGCGAATTATGTAATTTATTATGTCATTGTTATAATTGTTATTCGTCCTCATTTCAAGGTAGCAGAATAAATTCCGATAATTGGCTGGTACTGGATATGCATGATAAGGCCATGTGTGTTGAGTTTTCACCTTTCTGTAATTGGTTTGGTGCTAGCAAAGTGTTTAGGAGAGATAAAGAGGCATGTTTGCAATATGCATAGTGAGTTTGCTATATCATTTGTTTGTGTGTGGGTGAAATGTGTGTGTGTGTGTGTGTGTGTGTGTGTGTGTGTGTGTGTGAGAGAGAGTGAGTGAGAGAGAGAGAGAGAGAGAGAGAGAGAGAGAGAGAGAGAGAGAGAGAGAGAGAGAGAGAGAGAGAAATCCCACCCCATTTTGAGTGAATGGCATCTGTGTCAATGTGGCTCTATGTGTGTCAGTGACGTGTGTGTGGCCAGTTCGACCCTGACTGGAAACCCATGAGGCACATGGTTGTATGGGCTTGCATGGTGACTATAGCAGGCAGCACTGGCTGACGTGTCAAATGCCTCGTAACAGCACCCTCTCATTCTTGCCAATACTCATTATCGGGACACTGTAATGGTATCTGGTGTGTGTGTGTATGTGTGTTCGTGTTCGTGTTCTACACAAGGGGTTCTCAAAGTGGGTGCCGTGGCACCCTAGTCTACACCTTGTCAATTGAGAGAGTCACTCTTGCCTGTCTTGTAGGCCTACCAACTTTACCAAGCCAATGAGTCAGTTTGGTTCAGTTCAGTGGCTAACCTTCCAGGAGCTTCAGTTTTCTGCCACCCCATCTCTGGAGACCCCTAAGCGTGTCTAGCTTGTGTCTAGTTTGCCTCGCTCCCCACGGACCAACAGACTCTTCTATGTTTCGTCTGCACCTTTGTGTTCGTCTTCAGGCATTTAGAGTGTCCTTTGTGTGCAACATAATGCGCTCCATGAATTAATTACTTTTATACATACTACCTTATTCACTCTAGCTACAGTGACTGCAGTGGGTCAAAACCCCAATCTTCGGCTCTCAACGCGTCTGTTGTGCCATCATGAGATTAGTTATATATTAACATACAATTTCGTAATTACATGTACAACAAAGCGGAGAGCCTGTGGCTACAGTGACAAGCCCACCTCCTTCATGATAAATGAGGGAGACGCCGCTGTATAGCCACAATAATTTCAAAAGGCGGCATATGCCTCACAGGGCAGTGCTGTCTAATTTTTTTCAGCTCAAGCGACAGCTGTTCGATAGAAACCCTCGCTAGTGTTTCCACCACCACCACCACAACCACAACAACAACATCAGCAAAGTGAGACCAAATAAAAACAGATGGCAAACGGGCATGCAGAGCACTGTATAGTGACAGGGGCGCAAAGCGGCACAGTTTGAGCTTGAGGCAAAGTAGGTGACAGAGCACAGCTGCCACAAGCGCCTTTCAGAACAAGCACAGTGCCCACAGCCCCCAACCCAATCCTGCCCCGCCTGATCAGTCAAAGGTTGTGTAACTGTGCTCCTCCCAGAGGAGGGAGGGAGGGTGGTGCTTCCTGAATTGAACTGTATTTCCTGGCGCAGCTGACCCTTGACCTTTTAGGCGGGCAGCAGGGGTCTAGGGTCTAGGTCTGACCATGGCGGTCTGTCTCTGCTCTGGCACCACCACCACCTGGTGGTACTTCCTGAATTGAACTGTGTTTCCTGGCACAGCTGACCTTTGACCTTTTAGGCAGGCAGCAGGGGTCTAGGGTCTAGGTCTGACCGAGGCGGTCTGCTCTGCTCTGGCTTCGTCATAAATGAGGCGGCCTGTGCAGCCTCGGACAGAAATTGGTTGGAATGAAATCGTGTGTGCCCCATCCATACGGGGCAGCGATGTACAAAGGGTACACAAGCAGAGTCAATTCACAACGATGGATGACCCTGCCTGCAAGTTTGAGGTCGAGTTTGAACGATCAGCCTTAGCATTAGCCACTTAGCTTCACACACTGACAAGTCCGACATGAAAGGGAATCTGATTTATCAGTCCAAATTTGAATGCATAGCAAGTACTAAAGGACTTTTGAACACAGTCAAGTTCTCGCAAGTGCCTGAAGACCTGCATAGAGAAGAGGAAAGTGAAGAGAAGGTTTTTTTGTCCATTTGGGCCTAAAGATTTATGGCCGTGTAAAGTAAATGCTCATTCAGCGCAGGGTTCTTGTCATTATTCTGCAAAGACAGACAATAGTAGTGTGGCTCACTGCAGATACCCACCAATGCTGACACACACTACATCAAACTGTCTCTTTTCATGACCCACGGGGGTTGAGCGATGAGTCAAAGCCAACCACACACAAATCAACTCAGACATTGTTTCTCAGACATTTGTCTGAAGATCTACCTCAGTTGGCAGTGACGAGACTGGTGTTTATACCAGCTTTTCAGACAAAAAGTTTGTTTCTTTGTCTTTAATTGCGCTTAGTCTACTTGTACAACTTTATCGTCTGCAGAGGAAAGTGCATTCGCTAGCACTAAGAGAAATCAATAAGCATTTTTTTTAACTGTAATGGAGCTTTTGCAGCTTTTACCAACACATCACACTTACACATTTCACCTTTCTACATTTTTTCCCCACACTAGTCCTGTACCTGAAAGGTACCTCTTTATAAAAACATTCCCAATAAATCGTTATTAAATAGTTTATTAACATGAATACAACTGATTAATTGTTAATTCCTAACAGTTAGGTAAAAGTAATTAACAGAAACATAAAACAAAACGTATCTGGCCGAATACCGTTTGTCCGATGATATGTATGTGTGTAAATGAGGGAAATTTCATATGTCTGTGTGCCTATGTGTATGTTTGATGTGTTACTGGACGCCTTAATTTCCTTCAGGATATAATAAATAAATAGAAAATCTCTCTCTCTCTCTCTCTCTCCTCTCTCTCCCTCCTCTCCCTCTCCCTCTCCCTCTCTCTCTCTCTCTCTCTCTCTCTCTCTCTCTCTCTCTCTCTCTCTCTCTCTCTCTCTCTCTCTCTCCATGATTTAAGAGTCCCTCGTCATGGTCATCATCCAGATCCACCCCTCATCAAAGCCCTTTAAAAGATGGATCTAAGGACTGAGTTAAGAGAGGCTCTCATCCTTCAGTTCAAGCACCACTTCCCTCACAGTTGATGAGGACATAAAAAGGACCTAACCGGCAAATTTTCAGCCAGAGGCCACTGCAGCGAAGCAAATGGTGAGATATAAAAAATAAAAAGCAGGGGTGGAAAATCTCGCTACAGTGCTGGAAGATGAAGGAGGGGAATACAAGTTGTCATGAAGAGGGTAATTGCCAGTCTAACAAGGACAAGTTAAAGGAGAAATCCAGTGTAAATCAATCATAGTCCTGTTGTTCAAACTCATCACTTTAATCTGGATTTCTCCTTTATTACACTGGGAAGTTCTAGCGCAGGGGTTCTCAAAGTTTTGTTAAGTGAGGGCCAATTTAGGGACCCAACTTTTAAATGCGGGGGCCGGAAAAAAAAGAAAAATTTTAGGCATTTATTCTAATAAATAAATGCCTACAGATGCCACTAAGTGTAGATTCATTCTTTCAAAGCAATTCAGTTTTAACAGTTTTACAGACATAATCAGATGTAGTCACGGGCCGCCAAAAATGTTTCCACGGGCCACCATTGGCTCCTGGGCCGCACTTTGAGAACCTATGGTCTACAGTCAAAACCTAAAACTCTTTGGGAATTGGGTGAAGGAATCCTTCAACGTTGTCTCAATTGGGGTGATCCATTGTGACCACTTGGTCTAAAACCAGTCCTGGCTTTGTGGAAACAAATTCAAGTGAGTTTGTTGGGCGGGTTGTACTGAAGAACATCACTCTTCCAAGAAAAAATAAATTAAGCTCAAAATAATAAATGTGTCAAGAAAATATAAATTAACTAAATTAAGCAAAACAAAAGATATATTAAAAGCAGTGCTGCATTCGTTTTTACTTTATCATATCGTGGCACCTGCAATACTCTTAAGATGTGCAGGGCCAAGCATGTTTAGATAACAAGCTGTATTTCACTGATAACCATGTTTTCAATTGATTCCATGGTCCCCTGTTGTGACTTCACACAATAATGTGAAGGAGACACGAGTCAGGAAATTGCATAATTAATTTTGATGTATTGTCTCAAAGATTAACAGAAGTCTCTACACTGTTACAATTTAAGATCATGAGAAGGACCTAAAAATGTTCCCTCTGCTTTTTCTATTCAGTTTTATTCATTAAGATTTCTAATTACACCAAAAGTCAGAACCAACAACAACAACAAAAAAGCAGATAATATCTTTACACAAGAGGGGATTCGTGCGTGGAACATGGTCTCTGTGATGGCGACTGCAGTAGCAGTGGCAGCAGCAGCAGGAGCCGTCTCCGTAATCGTTTATTTGGAATACTCATAAATTCTTCACTTTACCGTGGAAGCACAGCTGGGTAAAGCGGACCTTGCGATTAATGCACAAACCAAAGCCTGGGGGCATGGCCCTTATGAAGTCCCAACGTGTGAAGAACCAGGCCACAATAGGACTAGAATAAGCTTGTAAATTCCAGTGGCCACATCCAAATGAAACTCTGGTTACGGTTCACAGCACAGACACTGGAGAACGGAAGGGGGGGCGGGGGGGGTGGTGTTGTAGGGACAGAGAGGTGGAAGAGGCGAAGAGGATTTAAAAAAAAAAGTTTGGGGAATGAGAGGTGTAACTAAGGGGGCATTCGAGGATTAAGTGGCAAATCTAGGTAAAATAAAAGAATCAAACTATCAAACGATGTTGTTTGAGGTAATCAAGTCCTGTTGGTAAGAAAAAGAACAAAAACAAATTGATACAGCACAGACCTGATAATGGACTGGCAGTTAACACTAAATGAATGGGGCACAGAAACTTTTACGCTTTGATTTTCCTATGCCCCATTAAAGGAAAAATCCGTAGTGAATCAACACATAGCCCTACTGTTTTATAGTGCCAAGCGCTACTGATAGCCACCTCAATCACTCAATTTCATGCAATGCAGACTGAGATAGCGAAACGGCAGCTAATGGTAACCGAATGGGGAATCTCAAAACGAAAGCAAACCGATTAGGTTTCGTTTTTGACATGCCTCATTTAGTTAGTGTTAGCTGCCGTTTCGCAAACTCTGTCTACGATGCACAAAATTCAATCATTGAAGTGGCTTTCAGTAGGGCATAGCAGTATAAAACAGCAGGGCTATGTGTTGATTCACTCCGGATTATACCTTTTAAGTTAATGTGAATCTATTTTGTAAAAAATTTTCTCTTTCTTTTGCATCAGAGCTATGGATTGAGTCACAGGCAACTTGAGCAGACCACTCTATTAGCAGAGAGGGTAAAACTGATATAACACTGATATAAAAGATTGTTGACAAGTTCATATTAATATGACATAATGCACTTATGCAGACAGGAATTACTCATGTTTGCTCCCATTGAAACGTATTAGGTTGCCCCATCTTGTTCAGTATTCCATGATCTTTGCTATTAGGGCCTTTCAATCCGCATCACAAAGGTATCTGTGGCCATATTGCACTAGCTTTTTGACATCTGCTGTCTGAAAATATGGGAAATACTACTAATGATTGTATAAGACTGAAGAGATTGATAATGTGTCTGCTTTGTACATTCATTAGCAATAATCGGTTGAAATTAGCATGCAAGAATAGGTACTGCAGCAACATGGTCACTTGTGACAGAGTTTAACTAACCCATGTTTATGACTTGACCACCTACTTGGAATTCTCCCCTGATGTTATAACATGTTTGTGCTGTTGTTGTTGTTGTTACCTCCGCCAAGGAGGTTATGTTTTTGCCGGCGTGTGTGTGTCTGTGTGTGAGTGTGTGTGTGTGTGTGTGTGTGTCTGTGTACAACATAACTCGAAAAGTACTGCACGGATTTCGATGACATTTTTGGACAACGTCTGTATTGGGAGAAGGAAGAACGGATTCGGAACGGATTTTGGTGGCGATCGGTGACCCAGAACACCATCTGTGACAACATTGTCTTGGCGGAGGTCTGTGCTCTCTGAGCACTTTTCTAGTTGTTGTTGCTTTGCTTGAGTTTCACACAGAGGCTGAAAATGTCTCTCTGAAACAAAGGAGCTGCACACAAAACGATTATTTTCAGGTTCTGAAGCAGAGCAGAGAGTCTGAGAGAAAAGAGTCTTCAAATCAGACCATCTGTTCCCACAGTCCATGTTTCTGGGGGAATTTGTGTGTGTGTGTGTGTATGTGTATGTGTGTGTGTTTGGACAGGGTGCATCTGCAAAGCTTAGCTATGCTTTCTTCTAACCTCAAGCAGTTAAAATCCTAGAACATCTCAGATGTTCTTTCCAAAATGGAGGCCCACACAAGGGAGAGCACCACCACATAGCACAAAAGAATTTAAGAAAAGAAAAAAAAAGAAAAATTAATCCAGGCATGAGATCACCGAAATATGACTTGCGATTGGTTCCCAATGAAGCGAAACTACTTACTAGACAAACCTCACATTTATGGAGAGGCTTCCCCTACATAAAAGGTGTCGTAATGGTCTGACATAGTGTTGCCAGACAAACATTCACCATAACATGGCAGCGCCATGGAAGAAAACGCTTCCATGACTTTGCCTCAGTGAGATTTCCATGGGTGAAGCGAGACGGGGGTGACTCATGCAGACTCAAGGCTGATTATGGCAAGGAGAAGATGGGGGTGGGGGTGGTGAGGGTTTGTACACATTAGTATCAGATGGCTCATCCTGCTTGTGGGGTAGAATAAAAGCTGACTAGATACTTTTCCAGACCTCTTTCCCTCCCTTCCTCCCATTACCCTACTCTCGCCTGGATACCCCTCTTGGCTTCTTCTATTCCTCCGTTTTGTCTTTCGAAGCCTCAACAGTATGAAGTCCTGTAAAGTGATTCTGGATTACCCTTCATGATCATGTAATGATTTTTTTTTTTAATGTAAACTAAAAGACCATAATGAGCACTTTGTGTGTCTGTTTGCTGTTGCCATTAGTTTAATAGTGTTATAAAGATCAGGGCGTACTGTGGACACATGGCCAATTATGAGTTTTGTAGAGTGTATTTCTCTCACGGCTGGGTATATTTGTGTTGATTTGGCTTAATGAGGAAATGGACCTGTTAAATCATTGAGGTAATTATCAAGGTCTTTTGCACTGCAACAGATGGGATGATGGGTTTATTTCAAAGTCGAGCTTCCCAATCAATGTCATTTCAGAGCAACAAGGAGTGTGAACGAATTGTGCTGAACACCAATGGAAAATGTATCAAATAAGCTTATGCTAATATAATGTGCTGATGTGTTTATGAAGTCTTATTCTCCCTCGTTTTATTGAAAGTACTATTCTGCTGTAGCTTGATTTTTGGCCATCCCCTTGGTCTATGCTTTAGCTTCATACAAGGGTCTGGCATTTCACCATTGACAAACGATTGCAAGCTGGAGGTGTGAACAGTAGAAGTTTAAAACTATTAAATCTGATTTCACGCAATCGCTAACATTATGCACCAGCTTGGTTGTGAAGTAGATAAGCTACGGTAACGCTACAACAACAGAAACCCTGCAACAACAGAAATCCTACAACTCCCAACCCTGCATGTTTTTTTTAGCGCAAGCTAGAATTGATCTCTGGAAACGATGCCAATGGCCAGAATACCAGACGGAGTCGTGGAGGGAAATCATTATTGAGCGGAGCTATGTAGGAAGGCAAAGCCAGGCTAATTCTGCTGTGAAGCACATTGAGTTACTTCTTGTATGAAATGCGCTCTAAAAAATAAATGTGCCTTGCCTTGGGTGCCTTGAAATTATTCAATCAATTTAGGGATGAAAATGGGCTTTGCACCAACAAAATTGTATTTTGCACTTTCAATTGTCTTTGTGCAAATGTAACAGATGGCAACTAACATGGGATAGCTGGTGGCAGTTTGTGGTATATCCTCACACTGCTAACCTTAAGACCGCTTCTAACCACTGAGTAGGAAGCCTGGGATTTTAGCTCCATGCCGTGGGTGTGTTGTAGTTGATGGGGGGTCGAGTTATTAGGATTTAGGGGGATGAATGTAACGAATACCCACTAGCATGGGCTAGCTGGCAGCAGTACATCATAGGCGGCAGTACAGGTTATTTATGTAGCCCAAAATACTTTTATGATAATTAAAAAGGGGTATTCATCATCATTGCATAGACCATTAACAATGACAGCATATGTAAAATAATTTGTATTTCACCTCCACCATCAGTGTGTGTGTGTGTGTGTGTGTGTGTGTGTGTGTGTGTGTGTGTGTGTGTGTGTGTGTGTGTGAGAGAGTGAGTGAGTGACGGAGAGACAGAAAGAATGGTTCAATGTGAGGCATGTGAAGAGTGAAACAATTAGTATGCTCAGAGGGCCTCAAACAAAAAATATATACAGTAAAAAACAAACAACTCACCTGGTGCATCCACTGGCTGAAGGACTTCTGCCAGGAGTCTTTCTTCTCCAGGTGCAGGTAGGTGTTGAAGAGGATCAGGTACATATAGCGCTCCAGGTACTGCAGACTCCGCAGCAGCAGCTGCTGGCTCTCCTTCTCGGGTTTGCCACTCTTAATCTGCAGAAAGAGAAAGGGGGTAAATGGTAAATGGACTGCACTTATATAACGCTTTTCTACTCCTACGACCACTCAAAGCACTTTACAATGTAACCAAAAAGAGAGAAGGGAATGCTTCACTGGGTCACTTATCCAAGTCTAGTAAAAAAAGGGTGCTTATCAAAAAAAACTTGGCCCTGATGAAGACAATGTCTCGAAACGCGTAAGGCATGTAGCCAGAGTTTAATAAAAGCTTTTTAACTTAAGTGCCTCAAAAGTTTTTTTCTTTATTTTTTTTTTCTTCTCATGGCACTTTACAATGTGATGGAGGCTGCCATGCAAGGTGCGAACCTGTGCACCGGGAGCAATTTGGTGCTCAGTATCTTGCTCAAGGACACTTCCATGGGGTCAGGTGGAGTGGGGGTTTGAAAACGGCAACCCTCCAGTTGCAGGGCACCTCTACCACCTGCACCACTACCACAGGGTCTGCAGATTTGGGTACCGCTTTATAATAACCGTCTTCTATAAATGGTTATTAAATAGCTTATTAACATCAGTAAGAAGTTAATTTGAAAGTTTGTGGTTTCAATCTGCAGGATTATTTCATTTCATCCAGTTTTTCCATTTTATCATTTAGCCATAACAAACTATAACCTAACTGTTAACTTACTAACTAAACTATGCTGTAAAATTCCTGTTAATTACTGTTACCTAACTGTTAACTGTTATCTATAAACAGTTGAATAACTACTTGCTGATGTTAATAAGCCGTTTAATAAACATTTATAGAAGACGGTTATTATAAAGTGCTACCCAGACTTGTAAAGGACAGCAAAAGAAGTGCTTAGGGCTCCTCTTGGGGTTTGCTACTTTTGGGCTGCAGGAGAGCAAGAGGAAGGGCAACTCTGCCTACAGTATCAAGGGTCTGGATAAGGGGTTTCCATGTTTTGCCATGAAAGTGCAGATTCAGAAGTCAAATTCAACACTTCTATTTATGTGGCAAAAATGGGAGAAGTTATTGAGAGATATTTTAGCTTTCATCTAGTAGGTGAACCTCTCAGTCAGACATTTATCAATATTGAAGTGGTAACACCACCATAAACATGGCATTGGGAAGTGTGCTTCAGAAATGTTTTTAGCATTTAGCAGAAGTGTGAGTGCTAGAGATTTGCACTGTTGGTTCATAAACCTTTCAATTGCCATCACTGCGAGGTCTGCTGAACAACATGACATGCATAACTGCACTGCGCATCACGGTTCTAAAACCTCTTTCCCTGGACCGCATACCACACAACCACTGCAAGCAAATTGTGTGGCTTTTTCTGCCATTTGCAAACAATGAGCACCTTGAAACAACATGGCCTGTTAAAAATAGCAAAGACTTCTGTCAATAGTCTGCCCTCAGCCCCATAAACTATGCCTGGAATGCTCTATGTTTTGTGGATGATAAGAAGACCCAGTGCAACTTCCCCCTCTCAATCTCTGAGGAGCTGACTGTGGCTTCCTCATGGGGTTTGCTTTTATATCGCAAATTAGACAGCAGATGACTGACTAAAATAGGCACAAGATTGCCAGGAACAAATGCCAGGAAAAAAGGAAAAAAACAAACAAACAAACAAACAAAAACATTCATTATGCTGCTCTCGACCGTAAAAGAATGCTATACTTTTTGCTGCTTATAACTTCATTTGTATGCGGAGATGTTGCTAGTTTACTACTTTCAGAGGCAGATTGACAGCACCCATCCTCTGCCATACTCGGGGGGGAGGGGAGCCTTAGGCTTTCAACTTTGACTTGACAACCTCAATAAGGGTTGCCTAGGCCCTAGGGTCTAAAAAAGGCATGGTTAACTGCAATTAAGAGCAGAGAAGCACTAGAGATAGGATTTTCAGTGTGGCTTTGAAGCAGCACTATATCTGTGTCTGACCAGGGATGAACAGAATAAAAAACATGTTTTTTGAAACAAATTGAAAGGTAAATCAAGCATGTAATGGTGTGTGTAGTGGAGGTGTCTATAAGATGACTCCCTTCAGTGCCAACAAAAGACAGATTTTTTTTTCTCTCCAAAGAAAACACTTTCAATTCATATTCAAAACACAAAACAGGGCCAACAAGACTAGAAGGAGAGTGGCATCATAAAAGGCCTTTTTAGAGTCCCTGATGACATATGTGAAGCTTTTATAATTCATCCTGAAAGATTTGGATCTGGCTATCCAGAATTACTCAAGTACTAATTAACCAGCAGGAATAACATAATAAAATATAACCACAAGCTGACCACAAACAAACAGCAAGAGAAGAAAACTAGAAAATACGCATGCTGATGCAAGGTAGCGCAAACCCCATCGATTATATGCCCCACGTCTTCCACTTAGCTACTGACCGCGACATTAGCGCTCCATCCACAGGTGGTGAGGTGAAGAAATGGAATGGAAAGATTGAATGAAATGAAATGAAATGAACTGTAAGAATCTCCCATTGTGCATTGCTGTTATGGTCAGGTGATATTCATTTATCTACTTGACTCACGCCTGGCAAAGTCTCCCAGAGGTGAACACAACTCTCCTTCCCCGTAAAGATCACTGCCTCAGTTGTTTCTGATGACCAAGAAGGTCAAACCACTCAGACTTTTGCCCCACTGTGGCTAGTGAGAATATGCACTCAAAAGAAAAAAAATGTCAAATGCATTAGTGCTGGAGGCTAATTGAAATGATAAGCATCAAAGAATATTTTTTACTTATTAACCTTTTGCATTGCTCCTATTCTGTCCATTCTGTCCAAGTTCATTTATGGGACTCTAAATGCATAAAAGCTTCCAGAGTTTCTCCAGTATTGACACCTGTTTTTGATGTGTTCAGCTTAACCAAGTATTTTGAGAACTTCACCCTTGTTTTGCTAACCTATAAAGGCAAAATTTATCAGGACCACAATTACCATGGTTACAGCAGGGATCCTTTCAATGACTATAAACAAATATACTGTAAAGAGGAAAAGAAAAAGAAAACAAAACAAAAACAAAGAAAGAAAGAAAATTGAAAAAAAGTTAAATGTCCCCCCAATATGGGGTGGTGGTTGTGGGATTAATATTTTTTTTTAAGGCATTCTAGAGAAGCAAATACGAAACTGTTGTATAGCATACTACTAGTACAGCCAGTGGGACAAGATTCAGAAAATGATTGACTTTTTTAATTTTTGGTTGAGGAAACTGGATAACTCAGGAGTCACACTACAGATTATGTAAAATCTTCTCTGGAAGTCATTTGGCAAATGTGTGGTTCCTCACAGGAAGTTGACCGTTTAGAGTTACCGACCCAGCATTCCAGCATGTCTGCCAAACAAACAGGGCGCTTCATGACATTGGATGTGGAAGGGAGTCTATTACGCGCGCGGGATGGTTTCCATCCTCGAAAGTCGGCACCACAAACTGACACTCGATCAAAAGCAAACAGAATCTGCTCTCAAAGAAACCTTGTGGTACGCGCAAGATGGATACGTTAGCATTCAAGCTCTTTCAGGCCAGTCTTTCATTAACTCTCCTGTTCTGTTCATTAGTGAAAAAATGACCCAAATATTTTTAACTTTAGATAATGATTACATTTTGGGATGGATCTCTACATTGAATTGTGCTCTCTAGAATATTATTAAACTGTATAAAACTTTGGTGTACTAATGCTGACCCATAGGCCTTAGTGAACGAGTATACAATAGGTACTTTTGGTGCGCTATCCTTGACAACTACTTGTGAGGCTGTCTTGTGGGTGAAAGTATTTGTGTTGTATATGTGTGCTTGCTGTATTTTAAGGTGGGTAGATTGTACAAAGTACACTGCCTCATTTCTGCAATGAACAACAAACTCAAACAACAACTCCCAAAGTTTAATTTTCATGCCAATGGCCATTCCTGGTATCGTTCTGGTTCCAGATTGTCTGTCAATCTCAATCTCAATGCAAGATCTCAAGAACTTCCACGTTGGTGAAACTGTTCAACTGTAGGCTGCTTGGACCGTTTCGAAGCTGGAGGCCAAAGATGTCAGTTTAAGGTCAAAGTGACCATATGCAAGTCCCATCTCACTAAAGTTAATGATCACTTTGCCTAAAAGGTCACCTGCTTAGATTTCCTTCAGCTCTATAATCTTTGCATTACATGCATCACCACACTTAAGTATATAATCAGCCACAATCACACACAATGCAGTAATTCTAGCGTGCTCTTGGTCTAAAAAAAAAAGGCAGGAGACAAGGTGCCTAAAATAGCCAACAGGACAGATGGACTAGCAGTTCACCCATCACAAAGGAGATCGGAGATCAGCCATTATTGTTATTATACTTTGTTACACGGCTCTTGATAATGCTGTAGAATGCTCCATTCACTTCAACGGGACTTCAACATTCTACGGTCTGATATTTCTTAATAACGGACTGTTGCTAAGTATAACATACTGCTGTCCTAGAAAGCGAAAGAAAGTGAAATATCTTAACCCATCAGCTGACTTGTAAGGTCATTATCGTGGAATATCTCCCTTCAGAGTGATGCCGCAGCCCCAAGCCTGCAAACGCATCATTCTGTCGGGAGATTTTCCACGATAATGACCACCTCGCAGAACATTGTCCTTTACATTATATGGCCATTATATTGGTCAGTGCTCAACACTAAGAGAGAGATATCAATCTCTTATGATGTCCAATTTATAGCAGATTAAGTCTGTTGAAAGGTCCACTCCCCAAAGGTCTGCTCACACCAGGAGCTACAATTATAAAGGTCACTGCACCTATAACAATATTAGAGTCTTCCCTGACCAGTGGTAATAAAAAAAGACTCTCCACTGTGGAGGTTTAAGATAATGGGTGTGCAAATTAATTCGCTAAACCATTACTTTTGGTATGCTTTTGCTCATTTATTTCACACCAGATTTGTTTGTTTGTTTGTTTGTTTTTATCTTAGGACATGACAATCCAGGAATAAGATCATGTTAAACATTTCAAAAATTTCAAGTGAAATATTCTCTTTCTAAAGAGTTGCAGCACAACAAGAACATGAACCCAGACCACCACATCATGTGTCACATCATGATTGCTAACTGTGCCCTTTGGGGAAATCAACATCATGGATCTTCTTCCACATAGAAGCCACTTTGAAGGACACTCACATGGAACCCTGCATCCTTAAAGGGCAACTTCAGTCAAATTTCAACAAAAGCTACTCAAGACTAGCCAATACTGAAGAGTTTAGACATTTTGGTCCAATTGTATAGGTTTCCTTGAACAGACACTTAGCTCTGACAGATTTTTTTGGAGCGTGTTAAAATGTTAAAAATACAGTTCAACATTCTGCCACCATGGGTTAGTCATTAGTGCTTATTGTGTATGGTTGGACCAAAATGTCATGCGTCTTCAGTGTTGGTTACTCTCGAGTAACTTGTTGAAATTGACTGAAGTTGCCCTTTAGGAGCAAAGTAGAGAGGGTTGAAGCAGAGCTATGAAAGAGCAAAGTGGGGCCATTAGGTGCATGGCCAGTGTGAGAAAGGAGCATGGAGGAGCCCATAAGAGCAGCCATAATGGTTTCTCACCACAGGTTGGATAAAGCCTTATATTAGTGAGCATGAGACTGGGAAGGGTATGGGCCAGGAGACAAGGACAATGAGAGAGAGAGAGAGAGAGAGAGAGAGAGAGAGAGAGAGAGAGAGAGAGAGCTTAGGGTGAATGGCTATAGACCTCCAAACAGTACATTTAGGAAACAATTTTGGTCTCGTCCAAGAATTTTTTTGTATGGTGTAATATATTTTTTTCACGATTAAATAGTGGTATTTCCCATAATTTGCATTCACTATTCTGGAAAAATGAACAAAATCAGCATAATGTCCGTGTATTAATCAGTGTATTATGATAGGGAGTTGAAGAGTAACAGGAAAAAAAGTGGAAAATTCTTTGCCTTATTGTTTTGTCTTCTAATCAGAATCACAAGTCTGCTCAACAGCTCCGAATACTCCATGGCCAAAGATCTCAGTCTGCAAGTCCCATCTCTTAAGTTTACTTGGCCTAAAAGATCAACTGCTTAGATTTCCTTCAGCTGTATAATCTTTCTGCAATTCTCACAGTTCTACCAGAGAGGCTAAGTGGAGCATTTGTTAATTTCAATGTTCTATTTTAGCAAGGGAGAGGGGGGGAAATCTAACCTCACTCACGTCAGATACACCGTCAAGCATCTGAGATTGCGTCCATTGAAAGGGATTTCAGGACTGATATTGAACGGACAGACCAACCAGGACACCGTACATACCGCCGGGCGGGATTTTTGACGTACTGTAGCTCATCTCTTGCAAACTTACAAAACACTACTAACAGTTATATATGAAAGAGACATCTATATTACGTGAGTTAAATCGATTATTGTGGCAATTATGCCACAGATACTGGTGTTTATGTTTGTTTGGAACAGATGAAAAACTAGAAATCGCGTAGGATCACGGGATGCAGCTGGTAGGTTTCGAAGTAAGTGGTTGAAGTAAGATGACAAGCAAGTGGTTTGTCCAATTATATTCAAGATGATTTGATGACGTCCAGACTTCTGAAACAAATCTCTTACGGAGGAAATTCAAATGGAGTAGCCTTGCTACGAATCATCTGACATGAGTGAGGATAGGGGAATTCCCACTTTTATGCAGATTGAAGTTGAGCATTCATGAGCTGATATAAAAGATTGTTGAAAAGTTCATATTGTGATATGATGCACTTATGCATTCCAGAATTGCCCTTTGCCTCAGCCCCACCTCAAAAATTTGAAACAAATCCGTGTTGCCTAGGCCGAGATATCACGGTTAGAAGCGAGCCTGCCAATGCAGCTATAGGGCAAGTTTCTAACTTTCTAACGTCAAAACAAATCACGATCCTGTGAGTCTGAAGAGGCTACAAACTAATTTCTACCTCCCGTGCAACATAGCCACGAGTGTTACAATCATAAAGGTATGCATGGTTAGCCCAGTAGTGGTACAGAAATGTATCTTACCTCTGTTGATTTGCGCTGGAACTTGCTCAATAGACTCCATTATATGTCAAGCTCGCTGTTACCACGATATCTCGGCCTAGGCAACATGGATGTGTTTCATTTTTTGACAACTGAAAGTACTCAATGACTTCTAGCAATGCAATGAAAGCTGTACATACTGCCGTTCCCCTGGATAGTGGGGCTTTGTGACTGAATAAAAAGGTCAATTTCTCATGATGCCTCCCATGGAAATGTATTATGTTGCTTTATCTTGGTCAGTCCTCCATGATCTTTGATTCTACTACTCACAATCAAAAAACTCACGGTTCGGTACGTACCTCGGTATGGACCCCACGGTTCGGTACGTTTTCGGTACAGTGCAGAAAAAAAAAAACATGACCAAAAGGCTATCCTCAAAGGCAGCTTTTTATTATTTAAATTCCCAGCTGAGATAGCCGCAACTTTCTGTTAAACAAGTGAACAAGCACCACATTGTCAAAAAGTAATTACAGTAGTATAATATAATAATAATTTATTATAATAATTTATTTTTGAACCAATCACCTGGATGCAACCATTATTATTATTGTATTATACTATAATGTTATTATTATTATTATTATTATTATTATTATTATTATTATTATTATTATTATTAACAGATGGGGTTTGACAAGGCATTGCAATGACTGTTTGTCTACCTGCAATACTAAAAAACGCCTGCAGGTGGTCGTGTCAATATTGTAATGTAATACTATTGCCCATCCACATACAGTATTTGTGATCAGGTTGAAAAAAATATTATACACGGACTAGGTATTCCGTAGTGAGTGCAATTGAATGCGCAGCTTTTAATTCCTGTTCCACAATTTCTCTCGTTCTCCTTTACAAGGCTTGCACTACAGATTCCCTTATGCTGCGGGAAGGAGGATTGTAGCGAGGTTCGAGCACATGCAATAGATATCTGAATCCTGCCTCTTCTAGCCTACTGTGGAATATAGCAGACAGGGCCGTAGCTACCATTGAGGACACCGAGGTCATGACCTCGGTATTTTTTTACGAGTTGATGAAGATTTGATAAGGCCTGAATCAAATCTACCGTTTTTCACATCTAACGTCTTAAAAAAAGAATGTTACACCTCGCGAAAGGGCACTTGCCTATTTCTTAAAACAAGACAGAATGTTGTCAAGAAATCGCGAAGGGTGGGCTATTATAAGCGCTTTGAATGCGATATTACTGGAATGAATTTATGCTCAAACCGGAGATTGTCACAAATAGCCTAAATGCGCTGCTGGCATTTATTTGGAGACTTGAAGATACAATGCGTCTACGGACCAATCAGAGCTTGCAGGTGGCAGTGGTTAAATGGGTCCAAAAGAAAACTCTTGCAAAATAACAGTTCCGCGTCCAGATCAATATTTAACTTCCGTACCGTGTGTATTCTGCGTGGCATTGCGCGTGCCGAACCGTGACCCCCGTACCGTGACGGTTCGGCACGAATACATATACCGTGCCGGCCCTAAGACATATCCACATGGAACACAGAATTTCAATGGTGTTCTTTTGAGTACATAAAGTGTGGAGAAAAGGCTATGGTGCTGACCTTTTATAATTGGCGACTGGGGAATCCTACCTTGGCTATTGCCAAACTAAATAATCAAAAGCGATATTTAGTCTGGAGACCCACCCATACATTTTATCGTAATGAGCGTTCTTTACGATTGTCCAAGCCGTTTATTGGGTGCTTCGAATGTCTCTCATAGCGCCTGTACGTAGCTCAGAGCTACTGTAATACCAGAGTCACCAGGTGATTGAAAAAACTGAAATCGAGTACCTAGTACCTAGTATCGAGAGCCAAGAAATAAAGACGTATATGCGGCAAATAGATTTACTCAACCAGTACTAGTAGTCAGTCAGTAGTCTAGCAGCAAGCCATAGGGAATTTGATTGGATGACACTGTTGGGGTCATCTAATCGCAACGCTCTATTTGTTTAGGGCGGGCTTCGCTGAAAACAATGGCCTTTTGAATTGGTGTTTACACCTTGTTCGTTCCTCTGATTGGGCATAGGCTATCCTACTGCGTGCAGAAGCAGTTTGAAAAATAACTGCCTTGTTCCGCCCACATCTGAGTTCGGTCTATCTATCGATGCCAGACCATACATTTTAATGTTATAGGATGGCTTGCCAGGCTAGTGCTACTCTCTTTTTTGTTCTGTGATTGGATACCTGAAGCACGGGAGAAAATCGGCCATGGTCAAAATGGTGGAAATGAAATGGAGCATGCAAAGGAGCATGGGTACTCCCAGGCTAGGGGAATCCCAATGTGTGCCTTGGTCACCCTGAACACCAGGGACTCCTTCTGAGACTTCTGAGGACACACCCCAGTAGCTGTGCTCCCATCTCAGATGCTGGTGTGTGTGTGTGTGTGTGTGTGTGTGTGTGTGTGTGTGTGTGTGTGTGTGTGTGTGTGTGTGTGGCCTTCCAACACATGGCTGCCAGGCCCTGGCATGAGTGTGTGCATGCACACACGCACAGGCGAACACACACACACACACACACACACACACACACACACACACACACACACAGAGTATGTACCCATACAGACATGTAGTTACCCTGCATAGCCACGGCTGTCAGCTCCTTCATATCTCCAGCACGATCTTGAGCGAAACCAAAGAGAAGGGATGTTGACAACATGCCAGACATCCATACGCCCACCCACATACCTCCACACTTCCATACTTTCACACAAACACACACAGGACAGGACGGAGCATTTGCATACAAGAGGAGACGGGCAAAGCCGTGAAGACTGCAATCCAGAAGCCAAATATGTAATTATTTCGGTTACGAGGGCCACGCTGGGAACGACTGCTGGTGCAGTGAAAAAATCATGGGACAAAAGAAAGGAAGAAAGAAAGAAAGAAAGAAAGAAAGAAAGGGAGAAAGGAAAGAAAGAAAAAAAAGAAGGCTATTATGCAATACACTTGATTTATGGATGTCACAGACTGGTGTGTGTGTGTGTGTGTGTATGTATGCATGTGTTTGTCGTCTGCATTAGTCAAGTCTGTGTGCTTCGTGTGTGTGTGTGTGTGTGTGAGTTGACTTGTCACAAGACAGAGTCTGTCACTATCCTGTCAAAGAGTCCATGTATGTATGTGTGTGTGTGTGTGTGTGTGTGTGTGTGTGTGTGTGTGTGTGTGTATTAATGTGTGTCTGGGTGCTCCAGCTGGTTTGTGCTCACCACACCCCCACTTCCACATTTTTTTTTTTTTTTTTTTTTGAGCGGCGGGTGAGGGGGTGCAGATTCCTTCCATTCCTCACGTGACAAACCAACCACAACCAACCACCCCTTTTCACCACCCCCTCGTACCAGCCATTAACCCCCCCTCCAACCCCCCCAAACCCAAAGCCCATCCTCCCATCTGTGCGCCCACAAAATCTCACAAAGATTACATCATATGAGGCCCAAAAAGCCACTGTAGGCCACCTCAATATTAGCCTAGAACTCTAGATGGACTTTAGCAGTAGCAAATGGAATTTACTCAGTGAGTACTGTATGTCTAGCCATCAGCCATAGGTTGTACTCAGACATCGGTGGTGTCTGAGCTGTTTATCCAAACACAAAGCTCTAAGTTGTATTCAGACATTGTGGTGTTTAGCTAATCACAACGTTCTATCTGGACAGGGAGTCATTGGAGCGGGCTTAGCGTTGTCTGAATCTGCTTGTTAGTTGCTCTGATTGGTTGTAACCGTCTCACGCAAGGGTCTATCATTCGTCACCAGACTTTACATTTTATGTGATAGCCTGGTTTGTCAGGCTACCTCAATATACTAAAACATCACCAATTAGTGAATTTAGACTCTTTCATTAACACTTCATATTTGAGGGTGTCTACAGGAGTGACATGAGCCTTGTTATAAACACGACTTGACCCACATCACTTTACCACTACACTTTAATGGCATTTTATGAATGTTGATGGATGTTGTCATTTAAGTGGCGTTCCATTGTGAAATCTTCATTTGGCATCGTTTGGGAAGCTGACATAACAAAAACTCAATGACAGTAAAACACATTCATAAACATTCATGAAGTGCTATTAAACTTGATATGCATCATGTCTATGGGTTCATATTGGGTTCTACTGGGGTCTATATGCTTATATTGGGTTCATGTCACCGTTATACAAGTACCCCCCCCCCTCCCACTAGTTGCCATGGTGACGATACGCTTGAGGAGTATTTGTGACTGATGACCGTATAAACAAAGTCTCTCTCTCTTTCTCTCTCTCTCTCTCTCTCTCTCTCTCTAGCATGGAAGATTCTAGATGGACCTCAGACGAGAGGGGTCGGAGGTGGATTGTTGGCTGCTGTGCCTGTGCCGTGCATTCCATGATCTTGGCTGTGCTGTATTGTGCCATGCTCTGTGCCGTGCTGTGCTGTGCCGTGCCGTGCGTGGGACGGCCGGTTAGGTTGGTCCTGCTGGCTGGCTCAGGACAAAAGGGCAAAGCAGCTCTGGCCTCGGTCACAGTCAAAGGGCAAAGCCATAACTCTGCCAGCCTTTGAGTGGGCTTGATGGATGTGCTGGTAACAGCCGGAAGAGACTTTGTGAGTGTGTGCGTGTGTGTGTGTATAAAGGTCTGAGGAGTGTCTGTGTGTGTGAGTATATATACATATGTGTGTGTGTCTGCGTGTCTGTGTGTATATAAAGGTCTGAGCAGTGTCTCTTTGTGTGTATATATATATATACATACATATATATATGTGTGTGTGTGTGTATGCTGTGTTTCTTTTGTGTTAGCACTGAACTCCTGTTAAAGTTTTAGATGGTTTACTCAGAGTACACTCTATCCGCAGTGTGTGTAAAACACACACACACACACACACACACACACACACACACACACACACACACACACACACACGTTGCCTGGATATCATGAATGTGTGAGAGATTCAAGTATGCTGTGTCTAACAGCAAGGAAGAGCATACTCTCAGCATACAGGTGCACACTCTGTGTGTGTGTGTGTGTGTGTGTGTGTGTGTGTGTGTGTGTGTGTGTGTGTGTGTGTGTGTGTGTGTGTGTGAATTGTTGTGGCAGTCCTGTGTAAAGGCAACATAGGAAGGTGTGTATGTGTGTGTGTGTGTGTGCGCACAAGTGCACATGTGTATGTGTGAATGAACATGTGTGTGTGTTCCAAGTGTGAGTTTGAGGACGTGTGCATTGTGAGAGTCTTATGAGCTGTGTCTGTGTGTGTGTGTGTGTGTGTGTGTGTGTGTGTGTGTGTGTGTGTGTGTGTGTGTGTGTGTGTGTGTGTGTGTGTGTGTGTGTGTGTCTGTGTGTGTGTGTGTGTGTGTTGTGGAGCCCAGCCAAAACAGACGAGAGCATTCCTGCAGCGGTGGAGCCTCCAGGAAGCCCCCAGGCGTGAGATTCAACAGCTGCTTAAGGTGGAGGAGCCACTTTTACTATATGTCACCCCACAGAGAGAGAGAGAGAGAGAGAGAGAGAGAGAGAGAGAGAGAGAGAGAGAGAGAGAGAGAGAGAGAGAGGGAGGGAGGGAGAGAGAGAGAGAGAGAGAGAGAGAGAAAGAGGGAGGGAAGGAGAGAGAGGAAGGGAGGAGAGTGAGGGACAGAGAGGGGGAGGGAGGGAAGGAGAGAGAGGGGGCAAGAGAAAGACTGAGGGAAAGAGAGAAAGTTGCAAAGAGAGAAGGGGAGTGACAGAGAGGGCATATGGGGAGAAAAGGTAAAAAAAAAACACAACAGGAGAGTGTGTGTGTGTGTGTGTGTGTGTGTGTGTGTGTGTGTGTGTGTGTGTGTGTGTGTGTGTGTGTGAGTGAGTGAGAGAGTGAGTGAGTGAGAGAGAGAGAGAAAGAGAGAGAAAAAGAGAGAGAGAGAAGTATAGGATAGAGAAAGAAGGAAACTCTGTCTGGTCACATACAACAGCCATTTACAAGATTTCCATGAGTCTGGAACGCAGTGGTGATTTTACATGGTGCCCTTACAAACTCCCAACCCAGTCTGCCTGTGATGCTTCCAACTCTGGGACCCGGGCAGCCCGAGCAGATGGAGGATACTTTACGCTGCACACAGGATACATAGGCACAACTAAAACTTCCTCAAAATCTTCCTCCATCACCCTCCACTTTCACTAAGTGCTTGTTAGTCTGTTCACAGCAGAGCACTAGGCCTATACTTTAGTCGAGCTGCTGAAAAGGGGCGATGAAACGTAACAATCTTGCTCCAGACATGATGAGAGGCAACTGTGCTCTGTCACTGAAGGCTTTTAAATAATGATTGCAATTATTGCGATGGTGAGGGCTGAGATGACATGACATGAAATTAAAATGAGGTTTCTCATGGAGGGTATCAGCATTCAGGCCGACTTGATTGTAGACAAATCAATGAACCATCTCCTAGGCCACGGAGAGGGCTGACACAAACTGAATAGGATGCATCTGAATTTGACAATGATGAGACGATTAGCATCAGAATTCACTTCATTAGAATTCAGACTGGCAATATTGGTATTCTGTGCAATTATTTTGCAGAAAAGAATCATTCAACCATTAACCCTGATTTTGAGTCAATCTCATCCATATCAATCCGCACCTCCGCCCATACTTTACGCAATCTATAACGCACCTCCACGCCTACGCTTCCACCCATGCTTCACCCAAACCCCACCCAGCTGTCCTCTTAACACATCTCCACCCGTGCTTCAACCAACCCCCCGCCCCGCCAAAACCCCACCTAGCTGCCCTGTAACGCACCTCCACCCGTGCTTCACCCCCATCCAAGCACTTCTCTGCCCCTCTGTTCCACTCCATGCATAAATGGTGGGTACTGTTTGTAGGTCGAGGAGGGGTTTGCCGGCGCTGCCACGCTTCGACATGTGGTGTCAATTAACGGAGGCCTGAGCAGGCGACGTAGAAAGGGGCCAATCAAAGGCTCCCAACAGTCACTTCCCACACGGCTTAGCACAAGAAGCTTTTCATTTTATCCATCCATCCATCCCTCCATCCATCCATCCATCCCTCCTCCCACACACACATACACACACACACACACACACACACACACACACACACACACACACACACACACACACACACACAAACACACACACCACAACAGACAGAGCAAAGAAAAGAAAACTTAAAGCCCCCACTTGCAGGATTTAGTAAAATGTCGCCGTTTCCTATTCACTGTAGGACCTTCCTATATATTCATGTATATTGCATAGAACTTATTGTGATTGATAAATAGCATGTCTGGAGAAAAATGCGCCCCTTGTCAATATTTCAGTAGTATCCGTAATATTGTAGCAACAACAACAACAAAATACCAAATCAATGATACAAGTCATTGCTGTTGCTATTTGACATATGATATAAATAAGCTGTGACAGACAAAATATTTCATCATTAAAGATGTTATTTTTTTCTTTCAAAATAACTAACAACTTGCAGTTGAGGTAACAATTTGAGGTTGAAGCAGCCTGCCTCTGACATGACTCTTGCCAGATGGATTTCGTTCCACCTAGCTCAGTCTAGCTTCGCACAACCATCTGGGATCACTACTATTGAAAGGGATTTGGAGACCATGCAAGCTAGCAACTATGTTGGTTACAATTCAATTTCCCATTGCCAACTAACTAAGTTGCTAACTGGTTAGCAACTATGTTTTTGGGAAACATGACTCCAAGTGTCCGTTGCCCAGAAGCATAGTTGTTAACCAGCTAGCAATTCACTTGGTTGGCAATGGGAAATTGCATTGCAACCAACAAAGTAGCTAACTTAGTTAGCAACTATGCTTTTGGGAAACGGACCCCAGGTGTCTGTTTCCCAATGGCATAGTTGCTAACTAAGTTAGCAATGTTGGTTACAATGCAATTTTCCATTGCCAACGAAGCAAGTTACAACTAAGTTAGCAACTATGCTGTTGGGAAACGGACACCATGACCGCTGTTTTGGTTTTCCCAGGGTCACTCTCATCAACATCATTGGTTGGTCTCGATGTGAGTGGATAAACCACTTGTCTGTCAACTTTATCAACCAATCATATGCAAGGGTTTTTGCAGTATTAGGCAGAACAGAATCCATCTGGCTAGAGGCAGGTTAGCCAAATAATAACGAAGCACATTTACGCACTTATTCTAAATGACACCTGGCTGCAGCTGCAAACCAAATATTCTGGAATGTTCTGCTCTTGAATCTTCGCTGCCTGCCCTGTAAAGATTTACCGACCCTGGAGTGAATCAACATGTAGCCCTGCTTTTCACATTTCTAAGTGCTGTTTATATGTAGCCGTGACAATGACAGAATTTCATGCAATGCTAGGTGCTATTGATTAACCTCACTCATGTCAGATGCAGCGTCCCCACTGGTAGGTTTCAATGTTAAGTGGTTGAAGTAAGAGGACGGACAAGTGGTTTGTCCAAGTATATGCAAGGATAATTGACGACGTCCAGTCTTCTGAAACAAGTCTCTTACCATCTGACGTGAGTGAGGTTAGCTGTGACAATGACGAATTTCATGCAATGCTGTAACAATGCGGTAACTGAAGTGGGCATGTCGAAATGAGACCTAATCGACTTGGTTTCTTTAATTTTCTTTAAATATTGGCATCTCAACATTCATCTCCTGGACATGCTAATACTGAAGTATTAATACTAATACTGAAGAATAAATTCAACAGATGCAATGGTCTACAAAAGTTACAAATAAAATATCTGACAGTCAAAAAACAAAAACAACATTCAACAACTAAAAACTTTCTTGGTGAAATGACATGATATTTAAAAGGCCTATTCTCAATTAACTTGGCACTTCCAAATGGCCTTTGACACAGAAAAGACCACACAATCTCCTGCTATTACATGACAAAATGCCAGCATGCTAATATAAAGGACATTTAGGCTATAACCCCCTTTAAAACGGAATCAATAAGAGCAGCATCTGGGCTAAATCAATAAGCTTGTTCATGTCGTGTGATGACCTGGACAAACCGGTGAGTCGCAATGTAGGCTATTTGTCTCAGTCTACTCTAAACAGTGCAGACGTAGATACAAAATAGCACACAAGAGCAAACCAATGTTTACCAATGTTTAGGACACAGCAGGCTATTCCAAACACACACAAAAGGTAGACTTATGAAACAACAAAACATGTTCGATGCGTACAATAGGTCATCACATTTTAAAAAAATGTCAGCCACTCAGAGCCAAAACTGCTCAAGACATTTTGATTAATGCACTTGCCAAAAAATGTATTTTTTAAATTGATAAAATATAGTTTTTTAATATAATATAGTATTTTTGTACATTTTGAAGTCCATTTTTGTGCTGCACCTTTTGTGTGGTAACACCCCTCTCCCCCTAACTCTGAATTTTCCGTCCTCACCCTTAGCTCTGTGCTACATAACTTCCTAAACGGGCCCATTTCCCCAAAGCACTTTGCTAACTAAGTTGGTAACTTTGCTGGTTGCATTACTGGTCCCATTGCTAACTGGTAAGCAACTATGGTTAACTGGTTAGCAGCTATGCTTTTGGAAAATGGGCAACAGATTCCACTCCATGACAAATCCCTCTTGGTCTGCTTCACTTTTGACACAATACCTAGAAGAGTTCTATATCTCTAACATATCTCTCTCTCTCCTTCAATCTCTCCAATGATATCTCTCTTTCAATCTCTCCAATGACCTCTCTCTTTCTATCTCTCCGATGATCTCTTTCTTGCTTTCTATATCTCCAATGATATCTCTCTCTCCTTCTGTCTCTCCAATGATATCTCTCTCCTTCTCATCATCCCTCCCATGAAGGTCCTCACAAATGGCTGGAACAGCAGACAGGAGCAAAAGAGGCTGGATCAGAATTGGAAGCCCACACAGAAACAGAGAGACAGACAGACAGACAGAGAGACAGACAGATAGCATGAGAATCCTGAGCGCACACGCACGCACGCACGTATGCACACACAGACACACACACACACACACAGAGAGAAAGAGACAGACAGACAGACAGACAGAATGAGAATCCTGAGCGCACACACACAGACACACACACACACACACACCGACCGCAGATAGAGCAGCAGTCCGTCAGCCAGCAAGGCATTAGCGTGTTAATCAAAGCTATACATTCATCTGGCCTCAAGATGGAGGACCACCACCCCATCACCCATCCTGTTCTGTGCCCACAGCTGGAGTTAGTCCCCTCCCCCACTTACGCCCACTTTTTTACACCATCTCTCCATCCCTGCCCCCCCCTTTCCTTTTTCTTCCCATCCTTCCATCCTCTCAGTCTCCGTCCACTTCCCCCCCCCCCTTTCTCCATCATTTTGTCTGTATTTTCAGTCTCTTTTTCTGTCTTATCTATCTACCAACCAACCATCTATCTATCTTTCTTTCTTTCATTCTTTCTTTTTCTTTCTTTCTTTACTATCTGAATACCCCTCCCTTCCCCTTTCCCCTTTCCCACCGCTCATCACACTATTCCTCCAGATCCTTAACCAGTGATGTAAAGATGGGAGATCAAGATAATGGCTTTTGCAGACCTTCTTTCTTCGCCCACTCTGGATTTTCCTCCCCCTCCTCTAACCATGTCCAACCACAGAGCGTGACGTATGGCACAGCCAGCAGGGGAAGCTTCGCCCACTGCAGGGCAGCACAAAGTGCTTCCATCGTTTTTCGTGGCCTTGCTCCTCGCACGTGCACACTTGCTCCGTTGTTGTGTTTCATTGGCTGATGGGGTGGGATGACCGTACAAAACCTCTCCACAAAACTCTGAAAACTTTCGTGTTTCCAGCACAACACCCCCGCCACACACACACACACACACACACACACACACACACACACACACACACACACGCACCTCTTTAGGCAATCCAATGATAACTGTGAGACGTAGGCCGGTGCAGAAAAGTATTCGAGAGCACCAAACTACACCAATCTCCCAGAAAAGTGAGATTTAAAACCGCCCCCAGCCCAAAACGCTTCCGGCACTGTTTTAAATCCAAATGTACTGACTGAGACACAGATTGATTTCTATTCAAATGTTAATCGACCCGCATAACTCACAATGTGATTTCTCATCTCAGAGTTGCACTTTTCAGTAATGGCTCGGCAAAAAAAAAAAAAAGAGTCCCTCTCAGCTCTTGTTCACTACTTCAGTCAGTCTATTTGCTGAAGCAGATAAAACCGGTTCCCCAGGGAAAGTCATTTGACGGAAACGTGGGAAAGAAAATGTGACTGATGTTTTTCATCAACCAAACTCTCTGCACTTGCATTACTCCTCAAAAGGTGCAAAAGGTGTGAAGAGTAGGGGACAGATAAAGGTGTGTGTGTGTGTGTGTGTGTGGGGGGGGGGGGGGTGAGAGAGAGAGAGAGAGAGAGAGAGAGGAAGGTAGAGGAGGAGGGAGAGAAAAGAGGGAGAGGAACAGAGTGAGAGAGAAGGAAAGAAAGAGGAAGGGAGAGAGAGACAGAGGGAGGGACTATTCATGTTTATTCTACAGCATGAAGTCATGAAATAAAATGGGCAATTTAGTTCACTGACCGAAAGAATCAAACTCACGGGTCAATGCAATGACTGAAAAAGTCAGACAGAAAAAGAACGTGTCGTCCAAAGATGGCACATTCTGCGTAATTCCTGCTGTGAAGCTTGCCTGGGTCAGACACAGGCTAACGTCCAATCTCTTTCACTCGTCCCCGTTTGGCCCCATTTGTAACACATGGCCCTGCCGAGAACATTCTACCCAGGTTACGTATGCCATTTTACAAGCCCTCGACAAATGGCATGCAACATGGACGGACAAACTACAAAACAAAAAAAAAACAAAACACAAAATCAATCGGCTTGTCTTCCATTGATCAATAGCTGACGATTCATAACCCAGTTTGCAGCAGGGTTAATCGATGGCGGACAAGCACATGCTAGTCATGTTTTTAATTAGCACAACAGTGTTGTTGAGTGGAGAGGCTATCGGACCGAACGGCAGGCGGTTCTTCATGTCCACCGCCTCATCCTAGAGACTTGGGAAGGCACCTTTAATTGCAAATATCAGGGGTCAAGTGGGAGACACGGGAGCTGAAGGAGGTCTGGCTTACCAATTGCTCTTAAAAGTCGTGGTCACATTACTCATGTACGTGGTACAGTCACAGTCACAGGTCAGATACCTCCCTGTATTACGATGACTCCCGTTCCGTATTCCCACAGAGGAAGATTTATTTATTTATTTATTTTTAAAGAACCATGTAGTATAACTGTGGGAAGCTTTTTTTATTATTATTATTTTAAAAGTCAAAAAATGGCTGAATTTGACTAGCCTTTTTTTCTAAAGCTAAAATTGTTGCTTTAAGCCAGTATAAAAGCTGGTAATTCCTCCAGTCATGGATTCCAGTCTACGGCTGCTGCGGTGGTGGCGGTGGCTGGCGGTCCAGGGCTAAAACGGTGACTAAAAGGGCAGTCTGTAGGGCGGACCTCTCTGACGTCTGAAGTGGTTCTTTAATGGAGGTGATTACAGGCTCATTAACACAGGTGTCGAGTGTTGGGACCCAACTGTCCACACCTATTAAAATCTGGCCTCTTGACCGCAGGGGAGGGAATGGAGGCCCTGGCAGGCACGATCTTGACATGTCTCGAATGGTTGGCAAGACAGAAAGAAAGTAAGAAAGAGAGAAAGCAAGAGAGATAGAAAAAAGGCGAGAGAGAGAGAGAGAGAGAGAGAGAGAGAGAGAGAGAGAGAGAGAGAGAGAACTGGCTGAGTCTCACACACTGGCCTGAGCTATTTCAGAAAGTGGGAGTGTTTGAGGAGGATGTTTGGGCTAATTTTACTTGTGACTGGGAAATCACCCTTGAAGCTCAAACCGTCCTCGCAAAATAGCTGAGAACATTGGGCTGTAATTCCCAGTTGGCAAGTTGTGTGGCACAGAGTCACAGAGTCACAGTGCGGCAGAGAAATGGCTTTCATTGGCCCACACACAAAACTTATCACCCGGTGGAATGGAATACTGTTTTCTGATTGGCTGTCAGGGTGCCCGTTAATTCTTGATAACAGGACACCTGAGGCATTGTTGTTTAAAAAAGTTTAACCAATGTTCCATAACGATGCTCTTTAGAATGCAGCCTTGCGGATCTTCTTTCGTATGAAAATATAGTAACACACAGGAAGTTCTATATCATGCATTCAGCACAATGCCCCTCCACCATCACTTCAATCACTCCCATCTCCCTGCCATTATATACTCACCCCCCTCACACACACTAAACAGATGTCACACTCTCATGCACCAACACACACACACACACACACACACACAGAGACTTCACTTCTATACATACAGTCATACATTTCTTGAAAGGACAACTAAAATGGCTCTCAGTGGAATTCAATGGAGAAGATGCATAACACACACACACACACACACACACACACACACACACACACACACACACACACACACACACACACACACACACACACACACACACACACACCAGCCTCTAACATACTTTCAGCAAAAAGGGGGGATTGGGGATGAAAAGATGCTGATGGATTTTTGCAATTATGTTACTATTCAGAGATAAATAAAAGTTTCAGACTAGGCTTCAGTTTGCCTCATGCTTAGGAATGGACAAAGGATGCCGCCGATGAGGCAAGGTAGCACCATACAGCTAACAGAAGACTTTTTTTTTTCCAAAATCACTCCACTCCTTTCTCCTACCACTGCGCTACACGTTGTGCGTGCAGCAGGAGTGACAATACGGAGACGGTTGGGGACAATCATCCCACAGGACAACGGATCCAAGATGACGTCAGCCAGCCCAAGACAACGGTCATAATGAATTCCGAACGTGGTGCTCTCTAAGATTCTCTACGGGCCAGGAAGCAGCCCGTTCGGCACGACGCACGCTGAGAAACGTGAGGCATGCAGGCATGTGGCATCAGCATGGGTGATTTACGAAAAGAAAAATAGCACCAACCTGCTGTGCTGCCCTTCAACAAGACGACACCAGTCTCTCAAAGAACACACGTATGCCTTCAACCAGCATTAAAGGAACACTGGAATTCTATCTGTGCAGGCAAGGACCAAAGAAACGACACACTGAATGCTTGTGCATATAAGCCCACAACATATTTGATCTTTTACGATATGGACTAGACATGGATTTATGCTAAATGTTCCCCTGATCCACACAAACAGTCTCAGAGGTGGAGATATTTAGTCTAAACAGCAATTTCAGCACAGCATATGTGTGTCCGCATCTAAACATTCTTCATCGACCATAATGCACCATGATGCCTTTCAACAGCCCAGACAAATTAGTGCTGGCAAACGAAGCATGGTGGCGGGCATCTCACTGTGTGTGCCAGTGCCTTGCCTGGCATTGTGCCCAAGCCCATCTAGCTGTGTTATGCACCACAGGTGATGCAACACAGTGGGCAAGCTACCCAGGCTACCAGCTGTTCCTCACATCTCTGCAAAACAGCACTGTTGTTCTTTCTCCAGTAGAGTCTTTGAGACACATCACAGAGCAGGGCCTTCTGGAAGAACAGGGTCTTCTGAAGCAAGGATTCATTAGGCCTCTATCACTCAGCAGCCGTGCCTTCAGTTCCTCTGCCTCCCGGACACACGCCGTGGCCTCTGGTTAATTGAACATTCTACCATTGAAATGCATTGAATTTATCCCTTTTTTCTGACTTAGAAAAAAAATTGGTACCAGCATTTAAAATGCATCTTAATTTGCTTCCTCCTCCACCCCCAATAACATAGATGAGTAGCTCTGACTGTATACTGTAGGATAAGCCTTATTACATTTTTAGGTTGTATGTTTTACTTTGGGGGGGGGGGAAAGCTAATTTAGATGTTTCTTTTGTATGTTGGTAATTGGTGCCTATTTTTTTCCCTCCAAGTTGGAAAAAAAGGATAAATAAATTCAATGCATTACAATGACCACCTCTTGATGTCAAGGAATATCAAGGTGTGATACAGGCCCATACACACATGGGATAAGGTGATTACAAAACAAACGTGGGAAGCCTTTGGTTTTGGTCAATGATACAGGAAGCACACAGTTTATCAACAAGCAATCAACAAGCAATTTAAAACATATGCCCTTGGGTAAAACCTGAAGATGCACATAAATCAAGGTATGGAATACATTTCCATACCATTGGCATTTCTGAATCCATTGAGTACTTTCACTGGACAAGCAGCCCAGCAGTATTCCAATACATCATAACTTTGATTGCCAAGGACACTTCACGCTCCTTACACAAGGGACGTAATTATATTCATAAGCAGCCCCAATTCACAGGAGCCAATTTAAAAGATAGAAGCTTGCAGTCCTTGCATTCTTTGCCACAGGGAGAAACCAGCTTCTGCAAGGCAAATTACGACCAGGTAAAAATTACACTCAAGTCAGGGACAAACGATGAAGCATATGCCCAATCGCCTTTGCCGCAAATGAAAGACTTGTGCTGCGAATGGCGATGTTATGAAGTTACTTTCCTGAGATTCCACACTACGAGCCAAAACGTCTTATCTTTCATGACTACCTTATTTGGTCCAATCTAGACATTACACCCTTCAATATTTTTCACACAAGCTGTATTCCACTTCAAACTTCTAGCCCTGAACTCCACTGAAATAAGGGGTTATTGAGAAAGGCAACGTTTAGGCTACACTCTAGCAGAATGTAAACCTTCCTTGAGGGCCCCTTTTAAGGGAAGTTCTTTCCTCATTCCCATCTGTTTGGATGACTCTAATGTACTATTTGGGACTGCATCCAAAAACACACCTGCACCTGCGTCTGGACCTGTTTGGACTCTGTGAGGTGCTCAGAGTAAAAGACTTTTACTTGGTGAACAGCCACAGTAAATAAAACTGCAAGCCAAGTCCCCCCCCACCCCCGGGAGATGGGCATCAGAAATTAAAAGCAAGACTCACACTCACTCTCACTCTCACTCTCACTCTCTCACTCTCACTCTCACTCTCACTCTCACTCTCACTCTCACTCTCACTCACACTCTCACTCTCACTCTCACTCACACTCTCACTCACACTCTCACTCACTCTCTCACTCACACTCTCACTCTCTCTCTCTCTCTCTCCCTCTCTCTCTCTCTCCCTCCCTCCCTCTCTCTCTCTCTCTCTCTCTCTCTCTCTCTCTCTCTCTCTCTCTCTCTCTCTCTCTCTCTGCTGCCTTTCACCTGCTACCTTAGCTAACCTGAGGATTAAGCTGATTTACCAGCGCTTTCCAGAGATGCACACAGAATAAAGTTTTGTGCTGATGTTGTCCTTGGCTGGATGAGAAGACCCAATCCAATCTATCTGTACAGGTCACCTTTTCTCAACCTCTGTGTCTCTCAGGCCGATGAGATTGTAGGAGGTCTCGATGACCTTGCAGAACTGGAAACGGGAGACTTCTGCAGAGAGTTTTTGAGGAGTTGTTTGGCTTGGCTTGCCTTTTTTAAAACGCTGGAGGAGAGAGGATAGGGGCTACTGTCCATCGACTTCATAGGCCTCTGTGAACTCAAGCCTCCGTACACCTCCATCTTGGCTCAACGCCACCCGGTTTCCTTGTAGGTGGTTTCAGGGCTTGGCGCCCCTGAGCAACTGGAGAGGAGAGGGGGTAGAGGAACAAAGTAATGGATCCCTTCCATGGGCCTGTTGCTGATGGTGGTCTCTCCACCCCCACAACTACACCGCACCATCGACCACAACTCCATCCATTACACCACCACCACCCCACCCCCCCCCCACCTCCCTTTCTGCCTTCCATACTGATGACGTGCTTTACCTTACCTCCAAAAGGAACCTGCACTAGAACGTTCTCCCCCCTCTTTCCTCTCCTCTCCCCTTCTCTCCTCTCCCCTTCTCTCGCTCCCTCTCCGCAAATACTTTTCCACTCCACCGTCCAAACCATGAGGGCCTTTCTTTAGGGACATACAGCATGATTTACGTCTCTTTTCCCTTTTACTGCAATATTTCATTGGGCTGAGTCTCTCTCTCTCTCTCTGTCTGTCTCTCTCTCTCTCTCTCTCTCTCTCTCTCTCTCTCTCTCTCTCTCTCTCTCTCTCTCTCCTCTCTCTCCCTCTCTCTCTCCCTCTCTCTCTCCTCTCTCTCTCTCTCTCTCTCTCTCTCTCTCTCTCTTCTCCTCTCTCTCCCTCTCTCTCTCCCTCCTTCTCCTTCTCTCTCTCGGCTTTCACAGTTTTTGGCACCTGGGGAGGTGCTGCTGGTGCTGCCGTGCCGTGGCACGCCACCATCTCCGCTGTAGATCTGGACGTACAGAACAGAAGCCGTCTCACTGTCAGGAGAGATTAACAGCCTGCTATCATAGTCGCCGCTCCAGAACCTTCTGAATTTATATGACTTGCGAAGTGTGTGCGTGTGTGTGTGTGTGTGTGTGTGTGTGTGTGTGCGCGTATAGTTTTGGCTCGATTTGTTATAACTTTTACATATTTCTAAAAATGGAGGGGGTATGCATCTGAAATCTTCTATCTACCCATATGAATATAAATAGATATACAGTAATAGATATAAATATAATATGATAGAGGCATCATATTACCAGGACAGATATAATAGATATAAATATATATGATAGAGGCATCATATTACCAGGACATAACAGCTGCTTGCCATGACTGCGGTTCTAGCAAGCACACTTCCTCCAGAAACCGCAGGCAGCATAGTTTCCGTACACTGAACTGATAAGTGCACCACAGGACGTAATGTGGTCCCCATACAAGCCAGGAGGTTTGTATCAGTGCCATTCACAACCACACACACACACACACACACACACACACACACACACACACACACACACACACACACACACACACACACACACACACACACACACACACAAGGATAATCAAGATGGATAATCAACTGTAAAAGGCAGCAAAGGTAAAAAAAAATAAATAAAATATGTCTGCTCACATAGAGCTCTCATAATTCCCCTCACCTCACCTCGCCTTCAACCTCCAAACGGTACGAGGAATTGCAAAGCTTTCAGCTGAAGATCGAAAAAAAACATTACATTGCACTGGGGTCAACGAGTTGCCTGTTCGATTCCCAATCAGTGGACTACGGCTGAAGTGCCCTTAAGCAAGGCCCCTAATCCCTCAGGCTCCCCCGGGGGCACCGCTGTAGCAGGCTGCCCAATGCGCTCTGGGTGAGTGTGTACTTCACCTCACTGTGTGTTCACTTCTTCCAATACTAGAAGAATATACTTCTATACTTACTCTAAAGGACATTTAGATTACACAAGGTTACAAAATCCACCTCTGGTAGCACAGATCATGGTTGTTTTTTTTAAATACTGGGGTGATCAATACACAAGGTCAGAAAGTTAACTTCACCTTTAAGATGCTAAGATGCACTTTATTGTCCCCTCAGGCATATTTGTCTTCATTGCTGCTCCAATGTAGCTTCCGTGGAGAATACATTTGGTGTTAATTAGAGTGTTATCAAAGGAGTCATGGAAACCACAGCTTTCTCTCGAGATTTCCCTCCAAAGCACCCTGAGGCCCTGAGAGAGGTGGCAGCAGCTGAGATTTTTTCCGCAAGGATTTGGACAAGTGAAGGTGATGTTGTGTTTGTGTGAGGAGGAGGAGGAAGAGGAAGAGGAAGAAGAAGAAGAAGAAGAAGAAGAAGAAGAAGAAGAGGAAGAAGAAGAAGAAGAAGAAGAAGAAGAAGAAGAAGAAGAAGAAGAAGAAGAAGAAGAAGAAGAAGAAGAAGAAGAAGAAGAAGAAGAAGAAGAATTAACTTGGTTCCTTTCCAGCTTCCTAAAGGGGGGCATGAGCTCAGAGCCGGGGGGGGGGGGGTTTGGGGGTGAGGTATATATATTTGGGAGTTTGATAGGATCACAACTAGGGATGTATATTATTTAGATTATAAAATATATATCGATATAGTCCCTGATGACTAAAAACATTGATGTTAAAGCAACCACAGATTGGATCTTTGAGATGGCATCAAACATGTTTGTGTCAATCTGAATATAGTCAACAATGTGGAGAATTGCATAGATGAGATTTAATTGCAATTACGTCTCACTGTGACTGCTGGACAACATGATTGATGACCTCGGATCATCAATGACCATCATGCATGTTATATTTTGATTACAAACATTGGCAATAATCTGCAGGCTTGTGTCTGATTGAGTAGGACATCCACCACATCTCACTACTGCCTTCCAATTCAACTCCCGCCCCCAACCCACTCTCTCTCTCTCTCTCTCACACACACACAGCAGTCCAAAACCTTACCGCATCCTTGATCTCGGTTGGGATACGTGGGCTGCTAGATGGAGAAGCATCTATCCCCCGCTTCACGGATGGATGACTGTGGCCCTCTCTTTTGCATTCACCCCCCACAACCCATACACACACACACACACGTAATTCCTCCAAAGCCTTGGGCAACTGGGTCCTTTCATGTATCAGCCACAACGTAAATACATTTTTCTCCATCAAAGACACATTTTTCCAACCCCAGTCGACCAGTATGGGTTTGGGGGGGGGGGGGGCATGGAGCATGAAGTAGAGGGGGGAGGTGGGTTGATGAGGGCTGTGTGTGTGTGTGTGTGTGTGTGTGTGTGTGTGTGTGTGTGTGTGTGTGTATGTGTGTTTATGAATGCGTATATGTTTGTGTATGACTGTGTGTGTCTGCGTGTGTGAGAGAGAGAAAGAGAGAGAGAAAGAGAGAGAGAGAGAGAGAGAGAGAGAGAGAGAGAGAGAGAGAGAGAGAGAGAGAGAGAGAGAGAGAGAGAGAGCAAGCACGAGCGTGCTTGTAGGCGGGTGCGCGAGTGTGTGTGTGTATGTGTGTGTGTATGTGTGTGTGTGTGTGTGCGTGTGTGCATGCCCTGTCAGGCACATCTGGCTCTGTTTATCTACCCACTCTGGGCACACGAGGGGACTGGTCAAAGATCAAGAGCCAAGGGAAGGTGTGTGCACAGAAAATGTATATGAAGGTAGGCTGGTGAAAATCGTGTCAGATTCACTAACCACCCGCACCCCCCCTCTCGCACCCCAACACTCACACACACACACACACACACACACACACACACACACAAATGTATGTGTGGTTATGACAACTTTGTCGGCATACTCATAGAAGGATGAGCCTGGCATGTACACAAACACACACACACACACACACACACCACCGTGGAAGGGCGAAGGGGAGGTATTATGCCAACTGCGATTGTCGGCACACTCATAAAAGGACGAAGCGGGCGCATAATCAGAATCATCTGCGGCTAACGACACCACATTTTCAGCCCTGTTTGTGCCAGCGCCACACGGATTAGTCAAGGGTGACTAGGGGACAATGTATTGTGCGCCATGACTCGAGACAGGGCGGCGCTTTTGGGCGAACACATCGAACAAAAAATGACCGCCAAGCCGGGAGATAAAAGGTGAAGGAGCGGGAGAGGAACGGAAGGCGGAGACAGGAGAGGTCATGGGGGTCACGGACAGGCCAACAGGGGAAATCAAACGGAGAAAATAATTACACGAGAGAGAGAGAGAAGGTAAAGATGGGCAGAGGAATGGAGAGAGGGAGGTTGAGAGAGAGAGAGTTAGAAATAGAAAGAGAGAAGGAGAGAGGGAAGGAGAATAGGGAGAGAGAGAGGGAAGGGGGGAGGAGGGGGTTGAGATACAGAAAGTTAGAAAAAGAAAGAGAGAAGCAGAGAGGGAGGGAGAAAGAGGAGAGAGAGAGAAAAAGAAAGAGACACTGACAGAGAGGGAGAAAGAGGGAGGGGGAGAGAGAAAAAGAATGAGAGAGGCAGAGAGTGAGGGAGAAAGGGGGAGGGGGAGAGACAGGAGAGGTGGAGAGAGAGAAAGAACGAAAGTGGGAGAAAGAAAGCGGGGAGAAGAGAGTGGGAGAAAGTGAGAGTGAGAAAAAGAGAGAGAGAAAGAGGTCAAAAGGAAAGCAGGAGAAACGATGAGATACAGTGAAGAGAGTGAGATGAGGACAGCTAGGGAGGAGAGCTAGAGAGCGGACCTCTGGAGACAGAGAGAACGAAAGAATAAGAGCGAGTCAGACTAGGAATACATGAGGAGAAAGAGGAGGAGGAGGAGGAGGAGGAGAAAAAGGAGGAGGGGAAAGAGGAGGAGAGGAAGAAGTGAAGGTAAGAAGGGGCACGAGAAGGAGTGAAGGAGAGTGAGAGAGAGAAAAGAAGGAAGGAAGGAAGGAAGGAAAGAGAACGAGAGAGAGAGAGAGAGAGAGAGAGAAGGCAGGGGGTGGGGTGGGGGGGTAGCGGCACAGACAATGAGGCCCATTGATGAGGGGAGATGGAGCGGACTACCTCTGAGAGGCTCACAAGCCTGCATTGATAACACACTGGGCCCAAATGAGGAGAGTTTTTTTTTGAGGGGGTGCATGGAGGGTCGGGGGGTTGGGGGTTGGGGGGGGGGGGGGCACCAGGCAAGGCAATGCGAGGACAGCCACTGGCCTGCACAACATTCAAGAAGAGATGGAGAGCAACCAAACAAGCAGAGATCAAACCACTGCATACAGTAGCTGCATCGCTGCACGCACACACACACACACACACACACACACACACACACACACACACACACACACAAGCACACACAAACTTTTATATCGAAATACACACAAACGTTTACACTCCAAATACACACACACACACACACACACACACACACACACACACACACACACACACACACACACTCCCTATCGCAGTATCATCTCCCAATCTCACACACCATGAAAATAAAAGTTTGGCCCAACTCTCTTATCTCTTATCCACCTACCCCCCAACCCCCCCACCAAACACACACACACACACACACACACACACACACACACACACACACACTTTACTCTCATCTTGCGTCATGAGGCGCAACAAACAAAAACCCACGAGAGAAAGAAGAGGGGGGAGAAACATTAAAACAAACAAGACCTACC
>JAODXP020000032.1:1248406-1250906 GCA_027497455.2 Sardinella longiceps
TCAAGTGAGCTGGGACATGCTTTTTTGTTGTCTGGCTAACGTCTCTGCTTGGATAAAAAAAAAACCCTGACAAAATCACTACCAGTGGTCGCCCGCAAAGACAGTAACAGAAATTGTCACACACAGACACAATACACTGCACTTCCAATTATAATGCATATGCCATCTTTGTTCATTTTGCTGAATTTGGTTCAAAAATTGGCGGCTGCTGGAAGTAACACTGGTGGCTGCTGGAAGTATCTGTGGTGCCGCGCAGGAACGTTGCCAGATTGGGCAATTTCCTGTTCCAGTTTCAGCTGCACTTGGCGGCAAAAAATGGCTTGGTAACAATTTTTGCACTGTTCCAAATTATTATGCGTAATGGTTTCAAAACATAGTAGATTGTAAAGCACTGACAATATGTACCCATTTTGATTGTATGTTAGGCAGGAGATCATCATTAATTCACCCTCTCTACTTTGAAGCTGGTGTTTTATGCATGCTAACTGCTGAACCACAATGAAACAGTACAAACAACGGAGCATAAAAGATTTTAATTTAACACATACAGGCGGCATATATTATGTGCTATTATATTGTACCAACTCAAAATGAGACCATTCTGTTGATTCTGAGACTACTTTCAGACAGTCTGGCCACGAGTGATAGACTCTCGGGTAAGATGTTTACTATCAGAGCAACTAACAAGCTGATTCAAACAACACTAAGGCCGCCCAATGACTCCCTGTCCAGATAGAACGTTGTGTTTGTCTGAATACAACCTAGAGTGTTGTGAGTGGACAGACAGCTCAGACACCGCCGATGTCTGAGTAAAACCTATGGCTAATAGCTAGACATAATCACTGAGCAAATTAAATTCTAGGCGAGACAATTCTGGCTGGTATTGAGCATGTTCTGAGCTGGAAAACATCAAATGCATCTGGCAAAACTGGAGTCTAACCCAGCCTAACCTACCCCCAGCAGCACCATTGCCAGGCTAAACTGTGCCAGGACCGGGCTTTGGCAAAGGGACGGTCCAACCACTGGCTTTATCATGGTAAAGACAGGACACACAGAATTTTGGCTTCTTCCAACTGGCCTAAGATGCCATCAGGGAAATCAATAACACAGACCACAAACTAATGACAATGACCATGACAAGCTTTTTAATTTTGTTTTTGCATTCACTGATTTTGCATCTGTGTCCAACGGCTAATAGACTCCTAATCGTCTCACAGACAATTAGGAGCCCATCTCTGTGCTCCTAATTGTCTGTTGTGCTCATAATGTTTTTGTTCTAGGTTATATTTTGAGAATGCAGACTCACTTGATTGCACACCAAATCTACCTCTGGGTATAAAGAAAGTTATCAAATCAAATTGACCACAGCGCCTAGAACTGTCCATTCGGATGAAACGAATCTTGTCTTTTTAGGGCCTTTTGCCTTCAATTGACAGGACAGTGCAGAGAGTGACAGGAAATGAATGGGAGAGAGAGAGGCGCGGGAAAGAGTCGGGAAATGACCCCTGGGTCAGACTGGAAGCCGGGGCCCTGGACCTGTGGCATGAATCTGCAACCTCTCCTATGCACACAGGCAATACCAGAGACACGCACTTAGACCCACACACTGATGCAAAAAGCACAATTATTTACATAAAACGCACATTCACACCTATGGGAGAAAACCCCATCTGAGCACATCCCCTCACAACGCTGTCTTCACACCGTTAATCTCTCAGTGACAGGTGAGAGGCATACGGTGTAAGACAGACGTGAGCAAGCTATTCACAGCATGTACCCCCATACAACACGCACACACACACACACGCACACACACACACGCCGCAAACGTGACGTGGCTAGAGTTTAGGGGATTAGTATGGCGCCAGCTGTGCTCGTGTTCGAGTTTGTTGTCCCCCCCTCACCTCCCCATCCCCACTCCGTAGACCAGAACTCCATCGGCGTGGCTGACCGGAGGATTAGCCCGTTAGCAGTTAGCAGGCCCCTCTGGGGGATGGCCCGTCACGGGGATAAGCACCAGGGGGAGCCCCACATGGAGATCAGATCCCCTGCGGGGTTTGACTGTGGAAATTGGCGAAAGCACCATCAGCCAGAAGCATCTTCCAACCAAGAGCTGAGCTCAAGTGGCTGAGAGAGAGACTCAAACACATGCCCCTTCCTCTTGGCTGGAAGTGAAATCACGCTTCGTCCACCGACACACACACACACACACACACACACACACACACACACGTCCGACACACATGCAATCCCCCCCTACACACACACACACACACACACACACACACAATGTACGCACATGCTTGTGTACACACACACACGCACACACAAATGCGCACAAACACACGCTTGCACACCCACGCACACGCTTATGCACACACACACACACACACACACACACACACACACACACACACACACACACACACACGCGTCTTTGCTGCAACTACACAGCAGGCACAGTCTATTTCTACTTCTCTCCTGAAGTGCACCTAGGAGG